>RJWJ010019658.1:0-30018 GCA_004363605.1 Indri indri | reverse complement strand
TTGTTATGTCTTCTTGTTGAACTGTACCCTTCACCATTATATAGTGACCCCCTTTGTCTTTCATTACTTTTGTTGATTTAAAAACCAAGTTATCTGAGATCAAAACTGCCACACCAGCCTTCTTTTGGCTTCCATTTGCTTGAAATATTGATTTCCACCCCTTTACTTTGAGTCTAAATGCATCCTTGCAGGTTAGATGTGTTTCCTGGAGACTTGGCTCGTTTTTTTTTTAATCCATTTGGCCAGCCTATGTCTCTTGAGAGGGGAGTTCAAACCATTTACATTTATTGACAAAACCGATAGGTGGGGTGAATTACTGTTCATTCTGTTGGGTTGCATTTTGTTGCTTTGTTTTCTCTCTTGAGCCATTGTGGAATCTAGCCTTTGATCTTTAACTTTTGAGTGGTTTCACATTTGAGAGTGTTTATTGTGCTGATCCTTGTGTAATTCTGTTTTGAGTACTACTTGGAGAGCTGGTCTTGTCTTGGTGAATTCCCTCAGTCTTTGCTTATCGAGAATGTCTTTATTTCTCTTTCATATATGAAACTTAGTTTTGCAGGGTACAAGATTCTGGGCTGGGTATTATTCTGTTTCAGAAGAGTGAGAATGGGGCCCCAGTGTCTTCTTGCTTGTAGGGTTTCAGTTGAGAAGTCTGGTGTTATTCTGATGGGCTTTCCTTTGTATGTTACTTGTTTCTTTTGCCTTACAGCTCATAGAAGGGCCTCTTTAGTGGCTATTTTGGTCAATCTGATGACTGCATGATGTGGTGTCTTCCTATTTACATTGAATCTCCCTGGGGTCCATTGAGCCACTTGTACCTGTATATCTAGATTTTTAGTAAGGCCTGGGAAATTCTCCTCTATTAATTCTTCGAATAGCTTATCCAGCCCTTGCGTGTTTTCTTCTTCACTTTCCAGAATACCTATCACCCTCAGGTTCGGTTTTTTCACATAATCCCACATTCTTGTAGGCTTATTTCTTTTCTCTTAATTTTCTGCTTGATCTCTGTGACTGACTTATTTAATTGGAAGGAGTTGTCTTCAATCTCTGAGATTCTTTCTTCTGTTTGATCCACCCTGTTCTTGAGGCCTTCCACGATGTTTTGTAGTTCCCTGAATGTTTGATTTTTCTTCCAAGTCCTGGATTTCTTTTGTGGTTTCTTTGTGTTGGTTATCCATTTTTTCTTGCATATCATTGAGTTTTCTTACAATCCATGTTTGAAATTCTTCTGTCATTTTAGTGTTCTGAGTTTGGTTCATGTCAATTGCTAGGGAGCTGTTATTCCTCTTTGGGGGTGTGCTTTCTGTTTGATTCTTCATACTTCCAGAGTTCTTTCGCTGGTTCCTTCCCATCTGGATCAGTTGTTCCTTCTTGCCTTTAGATTTTCATTTGGGTAATGACAAGCCCCATTTAGTCTCTGAGCCAGTAGGTGGTGTTTGTGGGTGAGATTCAACTGCACCCTTTATGATGAATCAGTAGATGCAGTAAAAGGGTGTACAGAATGACCTCCCTGTCAGTAGGTGGCACTTGCTGGGAGGAGCGAGCTGCAGTGCTGTTTTTGGGTCCTGTATCCAGCTCTTGTTCCTCTGGAGAGGCCCTCTTGTGCCTTGGGTTGTGGGTGGGGACCTGAAACTTTCAGGTGTGTCCTTATTCTCCACCTCAGTGGGCGCAGGTCTCGCTCACCTCCACCCTCTCCCAGGCCTCTGCTAGTAGGCAGGACCTCAGGCCAATGGATCTCCCTTGGCTGTGACATGGGCCAGGAGTTTCCCTACCCAGGATCACAGCCTGAGCTGGGTGCACAGCCCTCTTTTGGGAGGAGGGTTGCTGCTCAGGCATGCTGATCTGCCCTTGAAGGCACACACTCCTCAGTAGGCTCTTTCACAAATCTCCTTTCTGTGCCCTGGGGCAGTGCGATCATGACCTGGATGTACGGGTCTGCTCTGCAGGCCTGTCCCCTGGGCCCTGGAGATCAATCCCTGACCCTGCCAGTGGGAAGGGTGCTGGTCTCAAATCACCTACAGGATGCCCAAGCTGGATCAATTTCACTCCACCTCGGGATTTGCCCTGCTCTCCTGGAGTCACCAGGCAAGCGGCACCTGGGAGGGCTGGCAGGTAGGGAGCTCCCAGTCTGAGTACCCCTCAGTCTGCTGTACAGCCCCAAAAGGAAAGGTCCCATTCCTTGGAGATGCCGTGTGATGGCTAAATTGTCTCTCTGGGCACCCACCGGTGGGGAAAGGGAAGGAGAGAATGGACCCATATGGCATCTGCCAACAGGCTTGTGTCTGAGTGTGGGGACGTGCCCACCGCTCACTGGGGGCAGCCATCTCTGGGCAGATGATGGCAGGTCTCTCCAACCTCTCAGGAGCCCACCAACAGTCCAAGATGCAAAGGAGGGGGAAGTTATCTGCTCCACCTACCCTTGTTGCTGTCCTCCAAGCCTCTTGGGGACCTTTCTCCTTCCAGTTATCCTCTGCAACATCTTCCCATGGACTCTCCTGTAGTTTCAGGCAGCCTTCCTTCTGACCCTCAACCAATCTGTTTTTCTGCTAGTTCTTTTTTTTTTTTTTCACTTTCTTCTAAAATTTGTTTTTTTTTTGCAGAGACACTCTGGCGGCTTTTCTCGTCCACCATCTCGGCTCCTCTCTCTCTAACATGATTTTTTAAGATGACTTTTAATTAAATGTACCCACCCCTCCTCTTGTCAAGGCATGCATCACCCAAGCAATGCCCATCACATGCCTTTGTTCCCTGGGATTCGAATCTCGAACACAGTTATACAAAACATTTAAAATGATTGAAGCTCATTCAGTCCTGCATTTCTGTGATGAAGATAGAGATGAGTTCTTGGTAACTAACATCCAGAATTGTCTTGGGCCATGTCAAGACTAATTTATCAGACTTTGGTTGATTTCTAATACTTTCTTTCAATTTATTCCCTCTTTGCTTAAGGTGTGTGGTGGTGGTTTCTCTTGCTTGCAACTAATCTTAACTAAAATGGAAATCCCACCACAGTGGGATTTTGAAAGTGGCAGAAGTGAAGTTGTCTGAGTTCAGGTTACGTGAGGAGTTGAGAAATTGGAAATTCTTATTAAGCAGAAATGTAGCTGGTTAAATTGTTCCATGTCATATCTTGGGACTCAAATCACATGGTTTTGGAGGATGAGGGATTTTGAAGTGACTATTGCTTGAGAACTTTTCATCATCATTCATTCATCTTAATTCTCTTAACAGGTCCTCCTTTTCATTTGGGGATCTGTACCTGCCCCAATCTCAATCCTTTTGGTTTGAGTAAGGTCTTATCTTTTTCCAGGAGTACAGCATGTGGTCTATCTCTAGGAAACTAATGCCTTACACCTTTGGAAACAGTGTTTGCTTCAGGGTTGATTGAGTACAATTAGAGTGAACTCAAGGTGCTTTTCCTGCAAGACCTACACATGGTATGATGTTGGAGATGCTACAGACTTTTTGCTACCATGTGGAAACTGATCTAAAAAGTCAACATGCAAAGAATGGCAAAGGAAAACTCAGTGCTGGCTTCATGGATTCAAGTGCTCAAGTGACATAAAGATTAGATTTCTCTATATCGAAGTTTTTTAATATACATTAGTTAATAAATTCTGTGGGTTTCATTGATTTTAAATGGTAGAATAATCTAAAAGTCCATGAAGATTCAAGAACAATTTCACAACCTCTTTATTTACTCCAACTACTCCCATGGACCTTTTTATTCTTTAGAAGTTCTCTAATAACCTCAGAAATGATAAGTATTAAAAGTTCATTATATGAGCACAAGCATCCCAACATTTCAGGCCTCCATATGGTATTTTGTAGGGAGGCGGCCAAGCTCCCCGCAAAAAACTGGGTCCTTTTTGTAGGATTGTAAGGGATTAGAAAATAATGGAAATAAAAGAATACACAGAGATGAAAGTATAGTGTTTTATAGATTTATAGGCAAAGTGGGAGCTCAGGGGGGCCTGGATTTCTCCACCAATCTCAAAAGGCTACGAACGAAGTCTTATATGGTCATTTATAGGTAACAGTGATCAGTTGTCAGGGGTAACAGATTTACATAACAGCAGGTAGTTTTTCTTAATAGAAGCCTTTTAAAAAAACCTGTTAACCTAATTTTATCTACGTGAACAAATGGTTACAAAAATCTTCCTTAACAGAGGGGTTAAGCAGAGATACATTGGCTTTTTTTTTTTTTTTAAATCAGGTTATTGTGAATGGAGACAACAGGTAGTCTGGAGTTTTAAGCAGGAACTGCCCCTTGGGCTAATTGCTTTTAGCCATGGGCAGGCACTCTTTGGTCAGCCCTTATCTTGTAGTTTTTAACAGATCTGCTTTGCTTTACACAGTAAATTTAAACCTTTAGGTTTGAGAAACACGGTGCCTTGTGGGATATAGCCGCTACTGTCTTTCAGAGATGCCCTCCTGAGGTGCAACAGCTTTTGATATGTGAACGTGTTAGTTTACATATTTCTTCAGGGTGAAGCTCTGCAAAACTCCTGAGACATGTCCTGTCCCCAATATATTAATTTATGGAGCAACAATATTTGACTTTAGAGTGATTTCTCCACCATTCATTGTGGAGTGTCCTTTATTGTCTTCAAGCCATAGCCTTCTCTTTTGTTCACCTATACACTTCCCTGATCTTATTTCTTCCATGATATGAACTGTGTTTTTATCAACTGTCTTGGAAACCACTTTTTGCTAAATAGTCAAGCCATAATTTTGGAGAAATGAAATAATTCACTTCTCTACTCTGATAGTTCAGCCCCTGGTGATTGACTTCCATTCAGCTAAAGCACATGACCCTACTGATGACAGTCCTGTCTCTCACTAGCCCTCAGTGAGCTCTGGGTAAGTTCTACTTCCTATTTGTAAGAACAGCTATCTCAGATGTTCACCTTGCTCTTGAAAACCCCAACTCAGTCCCTGCTCCCTTCATCCTCAGCAGATGACCTTTTTCCTGCTTCAAAAAGAACAGTGGGACCTTTAGTAATAATCTTGCTTCTTTTCCACCACCTACATTTATTTCTGTGAGATCATGAGCAGAGTGTGAGCTGTGCCTTCCCATTTAAAACCCACCTCCAACATTCCCCAGAATATTGCTCTATTATTCATCCCCTCTCTCATATATATTTAACTTGTTCCTCTCCTCTCAGTACTCCCCCTCAGGCTGTACACATGCTCAGTTCTTTGCCTAAAAAGTCCACAGTCATAATGAGGAAGGAGACAGGGAGTCAAATCACTCAGGGCACTGTGTGTGATATTTAGGGGCTTATACTGTGTGAGGGGAGGGAAAGCCACTGCAGGAATTCGAGCAGCAGCAGACATGGTTACATCAGCATGTTAGACAAATACTCTGGCTGCTATGTGTATGATGGATTGCAAAGGTGTCAATAGTGTACCTATAGTTTGCAAAAGACTAGATACTGTTAACTGTTACTGGGTTTCCCTCATTTACTGTCCCTAAACAGTTTTTATATGACAACTTTGGCTTACATAAACAAGTTTCAATGATTCTAAATTTTACTTCATACTTCACTCAACCCATTTTCTTTGACCAGAATACTCTTAATTTACAAACAGTTATGAGCAGGTGACCCATTAATTTATATTTTTGTCCACCAGGTGGTATGCTAATGTTTACATCCTGGCGTGGTACGTGGCTTGTGAGAAGGTGATCCTGCACAGGTAACTGCTTCTCATTCCTGCCCCAGGAAATCTAGCACCCTGTCTAGTCAAGAGCTAAATCCTTATGGGGATACTGCAAGCTTCTAAGGCTTTCTTGCTCATGTAGTCATTTAACTAAAGGTATGGTTCAATTGCCTTCTCTTCACCCCATTGTTGAGGGAGGAATTCCTATATGGGGTGGTCAAACACATGGCATCCATCACTGGACAGATGAGACTGATGGTGGTTTATTAGTCACATGTACTCACAGCCTGGGGGAGAAGACATGCCATGGCATGCAGGACCACACAGAGGTTACACTTGGGAAATTAATGAATGACCAGGTACTGCAGGCCTTGTGATAGTGAGAGGGTAAGTTGACCACTGGTTCCCACAGGAAGATGTGGAGTGGCTTAGAGCAGAAGTCTGCTACTCTGGCTTTTTTATTAGTAGCTTCATGAGGACATCTGTGAACACACATTAATCAGACATTCCATCCACTACTGAAAACAGAATGAATTAATTTAACAATTACTTATTAGACTTGATATTACTCTAGTGCAACTTTGCAAGGGTAAGTTGAAATGTATTTATGTAAATGTAAATTTCTCTAATGCATTCTTTCCAGTAGCATATTAACTTATCAGGAGCTACAAAATATTCTTTACATTTATATCACCTAAACTTTACAAGGTTTGTAATTTTGTTAAAGTCAATTGTTTCCCAGGTAGTTATGTGTGAGGCAGATCTTGAATTTCCTATAATATTTGATATGGGTTCTTATGTTTCAATTTCAATATATTTTCCTGAAGGAGCAATATTTTTCACAGGCACATTTTTCTTATAAAATGCAGAAGAATGACAGGTAATGTCCTTCAAGATGTTCTTTGTGATTATGGGATTTTTTGGGTTTCTCAGTTCTGATTGTCTGGCTTCTCCCAATATTGGACTGGTTAACTGCATTACCTGCTGAGCATCTGGTAGGCAAACATGGGGGAATAGATGACATCACCTGTGTTCCCAGCTATTGACTGCACATCCCCAAAATATGGTGAAATTCTAGTCCCCAGTACCTGTGAAATGACCTTATTTGGTCGTAAGTAAGATGTCAGTTAAGGATTGGGAGCCCAAAAATGAGGGATTAGTGGTGACCTCCTGGCTCTCTGCTCCTAGAGTAGGAGACGAAGAATGCAGATAGCTACACATGAGTGGCTCGTTCTCCCCCAAGAACAGCATCGTGAATCTGCAGAGAAGCAGCATAGGACAAGCAATGCTGCGGAAAAAAAAGGTGAATTGGAGAATTGACCACCAAGTCTGGAGAGTGTGGGATGGCCATGCTTGCTGACTTGGACAGTGTGAAGTTGTAGCACAGGACGATAGGCAGCATGGAGAAGAGACAATAGTGGGAAACATTTTGAACACTCTGGTGCTAGGTCTCCACTGGGAGGGACACTTTCAGGGTCCACAGGAGAGAGTTTGGAGATGGGCACCTCGCCTGTGGTGGTCAGCAGGACCAGAACAAAGGAGGTGAACACTGAAAGGGAGACTCTGCCCCTGAAAACCACCCAAGATCCGGCTGGCTCAGGGTGGGACAGAGAGTGCAAGACCCTCTACTGGACTGACATAAAACAGCAGGACAAGGAAGTAGTGGGGGCAGCCGGTGGCTTGTTAAGACAGCCTTTCACACCCAGCACTGGCTCTCTGTGGATGGTTAGCTGCCATTTTGGGGTCCACAGCCAAGAAACGCTGTGGCACATTTCAGTTCTGGGCACCGCCCTGTCCTGGCATGTTGGCTTTGATCATATGATAAGAACATAACACTAGGGCTCATTCTTGGTGCCCGGGACACTGCCAGCTTTGGGGTTTGTGGACTGGGAAGGAAAATCCTGGCCAGAGTCATCAGCAATTGCACCAATTGATCCCCCCGAAAGGTGAAAGAGCCCTGAATAACATATTAGTAGCTCTCCCCTAGCAGCAGAGCAAGCAACCACAGAAGTATACGCTCTCAGGCACCAGTTTCCCTTATCCCAGCTAAAGTGGGAACAGGGCTCGAGTAACCCTCGGGAGTGACAAGACATTTCCCAAAGATCAGGGCATTGTATACCCCATTTGGGGGATTAGGGCTCAACACAAAGGCATCAGAATACCTGGATAATTGGCTCCACCATGCAAATACAAGCAACAACAGAGAGAGTAACCCCATAGCTCACCACAGTGCCTTCCATCCCAAACTGGTGGAGGGCAACAGAGTCACACAAGAGGGATTCACCACCTGGGAGCTTAAGCAAGGAGAACAAATTCACTAGTCTCCTTTGGCAAGAGGTGAAGACAACAACAGGCCAGAGATAACCCAACAGGCTAAAACACCTCTAAGGCAATACAGGACGAGCACACCCAGTTCTTGATAAAGTAGCCTGATGAGAAAGAACACAGGAAACAAAAGATCAGAGAGAAAAGTCACCCCCAAAAGAAAACATTCAATCTCCATCGATGGATACCAACTTACACAATACTATTAAAGTGACAGAAGAAGAATGAGAAATATGGGCTGTAAGAAAACTCAATAGAAATCCGCCACAAGAATGATACAGGAAATGAATGAAAAATTCTCTAAAGAAATACTACAGAAAAAAAAATTCTAGAAATGAAAGATGCATTTAGGGAACTACAAAACACAGTGGAAAGCCTCAAGAATAGAATGGATCACACAGAGGAAAGAATCTCAGAACTTGAAGATAATGCCTATGTGCTAAACAAATAAGATGAAGAAAAAGAACATAGAAATGAGAAAAAAACAAAACATAAATCTGGGATTATGTAAAGAAGCCAAATATAAGCATCATCGGCATCCCAGAGAAAGAAGAGGAAAATGCGCCAGGCCAGAAATCTAGATACCCAGATACAAGAAGCACACAGAACTCCTGGAGGCTCAATGTGAACAGGCAATCACCACATCATGTAGTTATTATTAGGCTGACCAAAGTAAACATGAAATAAGCCATCCTTCGAGCAGTAAGGCAAAAATAGCAGATAACCTATCAGATTAACTGTAGACTTCTCAACTGACACTTTACAAGCCAGAAGGGACTGGGCACCTATCCACAATCTTCTAAAACAGAATAATGGCCAACCTAGAATTCTCTACCTAGCAAAACTAAGCTTCATCTATGAGGAAGAAATAAAGACCTTCCCAGACAAGCAATCACTGATGGAATTTGCAAAGACCAGACCTGCCCTACAGGAAGTACTCACACCCAGTACATTACACACTGAAGATCGCAATAGACACTCACCAAAGTAAAATCACTCAAGTCTAGAACCTGGATTTCACAATGGCTTGAGGAGTAAAAGAAAACAATAGGAGTCCACCCAACAATATGAATGGAAATCTACCCTAAATATCAATCCTCTCAATAAATGTGAATGGCTTGAATTGTCCTCTGAAGAGACAGAGACTGGCAGAGTGGATAAAAATTCACAAGCCAAGTATCTGCTGTCTACAGGAAATGCATCTAACTTTCAGGCTCAAGGTCAAGGGGTTGAAAAAATCCTCCAGGCAAATGGAAGCCAAAAGAAAGCGGGGGGTAGCTATACTTATTTCAGATAACATAAGCTTTAAAATAGCAAAAGTAAGAAAGGACAAAGATGGCCACTAAATAATGGTGAAAGGAAAAAATCCTACAAGACGACTTAACAATTCTTAATATTTATGCACCTAACTCAGGAGCACCCAGACACATAAAGCAAACCCTGTTTGATCTAAATAGCACGATGAACAGTAATGCCACAGTAGCCGGGGATTTCAACACCCCACTGACTGAACAGCACAGGTCTTCCAAATAGAAAATAAGCAAAGAAATAATAGACTTAAACAGAGCTCTAGAACAAAAGGGTCTAACATATCTACAGAATATTCCATTCAAATAAAGCCGAATATACATTCTTCTCATCGGCCCATGGAACTTTCTCCAAAATTGATCACATATTAGACCACAAATCAGACCCCAAAAAAATTTAAAAAAAATAGAAATTACACCCTGTATTTCTCAGATCATAGTGGTATAAAATCAGAGTTCAATTCCAACAGAAACACTCACCACTTCACAAAGTCATGGAAATAAAACAATATATTGTTGAATGGCTATTGGGTCAAGGAGGAAATATAGAGGGAAATCAAACGATTCTTTGAACTAAATAATAACAGGGACACAAGTTATCAAAAATCTGTGAGATACAGCAAATCATTCCTGAGAGGAAAATTAATAGCATTAAATGCTCACATCCAAAAACAGCTCAAAAATCAAACTAATAAACTGTCTCAAGGAACTGGAAAAGAGCAAATCAATTTGAAACCCAGCAGAAGAAAAGAAATGACTAAGATCAGAGCAGAACTAAATGAAAGAACTATACAAAAACCAAAAGCTGGTTTTTCAAAAAGATAAACAAAATTGACAGCCCTCTTGTTAGATCAGCAAGAACTAGAAGGGAAAGGACTCTAATGAACTCAATTAGAAATGAAAAAGGGAAGGTCACCACAGACACCATGGAAATACAAAACATTATCTTCGAATACTATAAAAACCTATATGCCCCAAAACTACATAATGTGGAAGAAATGGACAAATTCTTGGAAACACACAACCTCCCTAAGTTCAACCAGGAGGAAATAGAATCTCTGAACAGACCAATATCAAGCACAGAAATTGGAGCAATTAAAAACCTTCCAGCAAGGAAATGTCCCAGATCAGATGGGTTCACACCCGAATTTTACCAAATATACCAAGAACTCATATCTGTACTACAGAAATTATTCCAAAACACAGAGAAAGAGGGTATCCTCCCCAACTCATTCTATGAAGCCAATATCACCTTGATACCAAAGCCAGGAAAGGACACAACAAAAAAAGAAAACTACAGACCAATATCCCTCATGAATATAGATGCACAACCCTCAACAAATCAAATCCAGCAGCACATCAAAAAAATAAAAATAAAAAAAAAGATTCACCATGACCAGGTGGGCTTTATTCCAGAGATGCAAAGCTGGTTCAACATAAAACATAAGCAAATCTGTAACTGCAGTTCACCACGTAAATAAAAGAAAGAACAAAGACCATATGAATCTCTCAGTAAATGCAGAAAAAGCATTTGCCAAAGTCCTTTATGATAAAAACTCTTAACAAAATAGGTATAGACAGGACATACCTTAAAATTAAGGCCATATATGATAAACCCACAGCCACTATCATACTGAGTGGGGAAAAATTGAGATCATTCCTGCTTAGAACTGGAACCAGACAAGGTTGCCCACTATCTCCACTTCTATTCAACATAGTGCTGGAAGTCCTTGCCAGAGCAATTAGACAAGAGAGGGGAATTAAGGGCATCCAAATGGGGGCAGAAGAGATCAAACTCTCACTCTTTGCTAATGATATGATATTATATGCAGAAAACCCCAAGGATTCAACCAAGAGGCTCCTGGAATTGAGAAATGAATTCAGTAAAGTCTCAGGATACAAAATCAATGCACACAAACCAGAGGCATTCATATACGCCAGTAACAGTCAAGCCAAAAATCAAAGTAAAAATGCAGCACCTTTTACTATAGCTTCAAAGAAAATTAAATATCTAGGAATATATTTAATGAAAGAAGTGAGAGACATATACCGGGAGAACTATGAAACACTAAGGAAAGAAATTGTAGAAGATGTAAACAGATGAAAGAATCTATCTTGCTCATGCATTGGCAGAATCAATATTGTCAAAATGTCCATGCTATCCAAAGTGATCTACAGAATTAATGCAATCCCTGTCAAAGTACCATCATTCTATATAAATCTAGAAAAAATAATTCTACACTTTGTATGGAACCAGAGAAGACCCCATATAGCCAAAGCAATCTGAAGCAGAAAGAACAAATTGGGAGGTATCAGTCTACCAGACTTCAAGCTTTACAAGGCTATACTACAAAACAGCATGGTACTGGCAAAAGAACAGAGATACAGACATTTGGAACAGGACTGAGAACCCAGAACTGAAGCCATCCACATATTGTCATCTAATCTTTGACAAAGCAGCCAAAAATATACACTGGGGAAAAGAATCTCTTTTCAATAAATAGTGCTGGGAAAACTGGATAACTATATGCAGAAGATTGAAACTGGATTTCCATCTCTCACCTCTTACAAAAATCAATTCATGATGGGTAACAGACTTAAGGCATGAAACCTTAAGAATCCTAGAAGAAAATGTAGGGAAGGCTCTTTCAGACAACAGCCTAGGAGAAGAATTTATGAAGAAGACCCCCAAAGCAATGACAGCAGCAACAAAAATAAATAAATGGGACCTGATCAAATTAAAAAGCTCCTGCACAGCCAGGGTAACTATCATTAGAGCAAATAGCCTACAGAATGGGAGAAAATATTTGCTTTCCACGTATCCACTAAAGGGCTGATAACAAGAATCTATGTAGAACTCACAAAAATCAACAAGAAAAAAATCAAACAACCCCATCAATAATGGGCAAAGGTCATAAACAGAAAATTTTCAAAAGAAGACAGAATAATGGCCAGCAAACCTATAAAAAAAATCCTCAACATCTCTAATCATTAGGGAAATGCAAATCAAAACGACAATGAGGTATCACCTAACCCCAGTGAGAATGGGGTTTATCAAAGAGTCCCAAAACAACAAATGCTGGTGAGGATGTGGAGAGATAGGAACACTGTTACACTGCTGGTGGGACTATAAACTAGTACAACCTCTGTGGAAAATAATTTGGAGGTACCTCAAAGAGCTAAAAATAGAAATACCATTTGATCCAGCAGTAGCACTACTGGGCATCCACCCAAAGGAACAAAAGTCATTCTGTAATAAAGACATCTGCACTCAAATGTTTATGGCAGCACAATTCACTATTGCAAGGATGTGGAAACAACCCAAGTGCCCTTCAATCCATCAGTGGATTAATAAAATATGATGCATATATATATATATACACACACACACACACACACACACAATGGAATACTACTCAATTACAAAAAACAATGGTGATCTAGCACCTCTTATTATCCTGGATAGAGCTTGAGCCTATCCTCTGAAGACAGGTATCACAAGAATCAAAGAATAAGCACCACATGTACTCGCCATCAAACTGGCACTAACTTATCAACACAAAGGTGCTCACATGGTAGTAATATTCATTGGAGATTGGAAGGTGGGGTTGGGGGTGGGTAAATTCACAACTAGTGGATGAGGTGAGCATTGTATGGGGGAAGGGCACGCCTCTAATTCTGGCTTTGGTGAGGTAAAGTCATAACATGTAACCAAAATGTATGTACCCCTATAATATCCTGAAATAAAAATTTTAAAAAAAATCACTTTTCATAAAATTTGTCAGTATTCTAAAGTAAAATATACAAAGAATTACCAACTATAAAAAAATTCAATTTAATGGCATATTCCCAATATTCTGTTCCATATATTACACTATCCTAGAATTTGCTGTATCTTTGCATCCCATGAGTTAATGTTATCAGCATCTCTTACTGAAAAGTTCAGTAATGGTTTTATGAATTTGTGTGCAACATGGTTACTAGCATATCTCCCTAGATAATATGGAGGAAAATATTCAAAGCAGACTGGAGGAATATAACATAAATCCTTTATGTGTATTTTCTTCCAAGGTCAAAACCTGGTGCATGGAAATGTTATTAAATTAGTTCTCTTCAAGGTCATGGTCAGAACATGAATGTCAATGGGAAAACAGCAACATTTGCATTGCATATGAAGTGTGACCAATGACAGGTGCATCCGTTACATGGCTCATAAGACTAGCAAGGGTTGCTGAAGAGTTACTACTCATTTGATGAAAAAAAAAATATTTAGTGAAATGGAATGCACAGTGATCCCATCATATTGTTGAACCAGGCAAGCATAAGTGAATAAGTCACAAAAGACTGAAATGACAATGTTTTAACACAGTTAATAGGGCGATAAAATTCCGAATATAAAATCACGGTGTAGGTCAAGGAAACCTAGTGGCCATGTTCTCTCAGCTCCTCATTGCAGGGCTGAAGATATTTACTGTGGTGATGGGAAGTCATTCCTTAAATTCCACAGCTAGCACAGAAAGAAAAAGAACATCAGTCCTTTGATTTCTAATTCACTGTTTTTTCCACATCGTTAATGCATTTTTGAAACTTCATTTTAAGGACAAAATTTTAAACCAAAACAAGAACAAAAACCTCCCACTCAGGGGCTTTGAGGTAAGGTTCTTAGTTGAATCTAAGAGGAAAAGAAATCATTAGCCTCAGTTAGAATAGATAGCCCTCCTCTTCCTGCTAACATTTTTTCACATTTTGCTTTTGATCATTGCTAACAGAGCTCATTTGTACTTCTTCCTTTAATGTTTCTCTACCTTATCCCATCTCTCCCTTTAACGAAGGAAGATTTTCAGGTTTTAAAACTAAGACTTGAGCTACCAAGGGCCAAGTAGATTAATAACCGAGCGGGAAGCCTTATTAGCAGAAGCTGAAAACATTGAAAAAGACCAAAACCTTCTAGCAAAGATTCTGGTGTTCATTCCTTCTTCTAGTTACAAAGTTTCTTCTACTTTATGGCCTAAATTGCTCTCTTGCTAGCTGAAGAATCTCCTCATTAGCATGAAACTATAAAATATTAACAAAGAAATTATTCTTTCTTTGGAACAAGACACCTTGAACAATTTGCCCAATATATTTCCAATTTATACTTCCTACTTCATTGAAGAAACCGTCTATCCAAATGGCATTGGAAAAACGGTAGAGAATCGCCATGGCAACACAGAACAGTCCATAATCTATAGAAGAACAGGCTGTATTTCATCATGGCATATATTTTTCCTGATGCCCTTTATCATAAATTTACATGGGCACAATTATGCCCCAAACAAGTGAAAGACTTGCCAAATGTTTACATGGGTTATGCAGTATTAACGTTCCTGACAGATGTTTATTTTTTTCCCTCTGATTGAGTTGTTCAAATATGTATTTCCATGTATAAAATTATTACAGAAATAGAATAAATTATGTTGTTTGAAAGTATATAATATTTTAATTACCAAACAAAATGCCAAAATCATGAGGAAATATTTCAAATGTAATTAGAAGTGGAGTTTTTTTCTCAAAAATTTTCTGCAGCTCTTGTGTTAACATATAGTAGAGATGCAATGTTGGCCTCAATAAATGTAACAATCATTGTTGATCTCATAGAGAGATAAAGTATAATGATAGTTACCAAAAGCTGGAAAGGGTATGGGGACCAAGAAAGTTTGGTTAATAGGTACAAACATATATTTAGATAGAAGGAATAAATGCTATTGTTCCATAACATCGTAGGATGACTATAGTTAACAATATATTGTATATTTCAAAATAGCTCGAAGATTTGAAATATTACCAATACAACAGTGCACAGCTCACAATTGCAAAGATGTGGAAACAACCCAAGTGCCCATCAATACATGAGTGGATTAATAAAATGTGGTATATGTATACTATGGAGTTCTAGTCAGCCACAAAAAACAATGGGGATCTAGCACCTCTTGTATTATCCTGGATAGAGCTGGAGCTGATTTTACTAAGTGAAGTATCCCAAGAATGGAAAAACAAGCACCACATGTGTCACCATCAAATTGACATTAACTGATCAAAACTTATGTACACATTTAATAGCAACATTCATCGAGTGTCAGGAGAAGGGTCGGGGGATGGGTATATTCACACCTAATGGGTGTGGTGTGCACCGTCTGGGGGATGAATATGCATGTAGCTTTGACTCAGGTACGGCAAAGGCAATATATGTAACCTAAACATTTGTACCTTTGTAACATTCTGGGGGAAAAAAAAAAAAAGAAATGCTAAATGTCCAAGGTGATGTGTATTCTAAATAGCCTGATTTGATCATTACAGATTGTATCAAAATATCACATATACCATAAATATGTACAAATATTATGTATTAATTAACAAAAGCTATCACAAAGAGGGGAAAGATAAATATACTAGCATAATCATAGGCAAAGGGACGAAATAGGCTGTCCATGTGGCCAGCACATGGGAGAAAGTTATGTTCACTTGTAATCAAAAACCACACATAAAAATGAGATCCTTTTTATTTAGCTAGGCAAATTGGCATAGACTGAAAAAGGAATAAAGTCCAATATGCATGAAAATAAAAATGCATTCTCATAATACTTGTTAAAAAGAAACACAAATTGGCACAGGCTTTCTAGATGGACAAGTGCTAATAAATTCAGTCATATCTTTTCATTGCACAATTACATTCTTAGGAATTTTCCTAAGTATATAATCGGAAGTGTTCACAAAAATGCAACAATATATTTTGGCAAAAATGTACTATTTATTAATAGAAAAAAATGAACATAAATTATCCAAACTGGAAAAAAATTTAAATAAATTATTGTATCACCTCACCAAAAAAAAAAAGAATAGAAATGAAGTTCATTCAAATGTTAATTTGAATGCCCAAGCTCATCAGATTTCTAAAATGTTAACAAAATGCTCTATAAAGGATATAAATTATAGTTAAGTAGATGATTCAGCTTCACTTTTTAAAAATGGAACTGACCTTTGTTCTTTAATATGTGAAAAAGTTCCAAAAAATGCATCCTCTTGTTGGGGGGAATATATATTTTATATATAAATATATATACACACACACACACCAGGTAGACTGCCATGTTTGTTTGGCAATAGATTGTATTTGAGGCTCCTGTATAATACCTGATGTTAGGAATTTTAATAAATGTTCTGTTTTAAAAGTTTATTATCTTGCTATCAGACAATACTACTCAGGTTTATAAACATTATTTCATGAATCAGTCTTCCTTGAGAACCAAGATTCTCCTTTCTATGAAGAATAATTGTTGAAAGTATTTCACATTCCCATTACTTAAACATGCATCCTGTTGATGAAAATGTATTCAATATTTTACAAAGAAAGTTAAACCCTCCCAATTTCAAAATAACTACAGTTTCCATATACTAGTTATATAATTTAGACTTGAGGCAGTCAATGGAAGGCAACTAATAAAATAGCCACACAGCAAACCAGGAAACATGGCTAATACCTATTCTTTCAAACTGAATATAGCAAGATGTAAAAGAAATACAGACGGTCGGTCCCCAACTTACAATGATTTGACTCATAATTTACAATGGGTTTATTGGGATGTAACCCCATTGTAAGTCAAGGAGCAAACTTAGGATAGTTTGAGTTACAATTTTTAGACTTCAAGAAGGGTTTATCGAGGTATTAAATAGATTTTCAATGTAAGGTATTTCCAACTTACTATGGGATGTAACCCCACTGGAAGTCAAAGCATATCTGTACTTCGAAGGAAATTCATTGTGATTAAAATTAAGTAAACCATTATAACTTCGAAGGGCCTCCACAAATTTTTTTAAAGAAAAAATATATTAGACATGAAATAAATCATAAGCTCTACCTGTCTCACCACCTCATTGTGCAGGGAGAAACCTGATGCTGACAGCCAACAGGTGCCCGCAGATAGTCATCAACAGAAACTACGATTCCTACACATGAAACCTTTATTCCTCTACTTAAAGAAAAAGATGGAAAGCATTTATAATTATTTCTAGGATACATGTGCCAAGAATTACTCTATGTATAATGGAAACTGAATAAAATGAAATAACTAAATATTTTTATTAAATATTTTTAGGTTTTCTCATAACCCAGTCAGAATAAAGTTGACTAAAATTTACTTGATTTTGAGAAAGAAATTGCTCTTTGAAATGCCCATTTAGAAATTTTGAAAATCCTACATGAGAGTCTTCCTAAAATTCAGAATTTTAAGAAAAATGAACTACCCTGTTTAAGGTTGTCTTGAGTGAGCATTGAGCTGCACCCCAGGACATTAATTTCACAAGATTGTAATGAGAATTTGTAGGATAAGTCATAACTTTGCACGATGGGGTGTCTTAAGTTCAGGTTCATTACTTACAAATCATCCTTACAAGAGGGAGGGAGCAAAGTAAACTATATTTTAGATCCAGGCAACAGAGCTCTCAGATAGGTAGAGAACACACACACCCAGCTCCTCCCCATGTCTGTCTGTCTCTCTCTCACACACACACACACACACACACACACCAGAAAACTGGGGACAGAGAATGCTGCAGGTAAAGCAACAGGCACTTCATTTCTGCATTTAAGAAGTAAGACAGGCCGCCAGCCTGTTATTCAGCACTTTGGAGAGAAGCAAATTCCAATGTACTTAAAATGAGCTTTGAGCAGTTTCACATTCAAACACTGAGAACTCAATAATTGGACTCCAGTGAAAAATCATTCTATCCCAATATAGACAGTCACAGGACAAATAAAAGAGTATCAACAGACCTGAGAGGATTCTGAAAGCAGAAAGCTTTTGTTTTAAACCAAAACAGAGACTCAATTAACTGATGAGATGCTAGCCCAGGTTCTTGGTGAGGAAAAACAAGAAGCGGACATAGGAAGCTGACGACTGAGGATGTTCAAGCCCATGTTCATTATAAACTAAACTTTAAAAAGAATATTCATTTCGGTGAGTTCAATTCTATAAATTTTTATCCTTATAATTTGAGTTTTAAAATGTCTCTCTCTCCTCTTTCTCCTCAACCCCTCTCTTCTGGCGTATTCGTTACTCCATGCCAATTATTTCAGCCTAGGTTTTGTTGCTCAGAATATGCAAAGAAGATAGAGGATTTCCACGTTTCATCTTCACCTGAGGTTGCACCGACACAGCTATAGTGTTGCACATTATATTAGTAATGAGGATCCCTATTATTGAAGCCACAGGGTGTGAGTTTATTGGGTTGGCAACTTTTTGAAAGAGGATACTAAAGCTCGCCCACACGTCTGGCGTGCTGGCAGGGGATGCGGGCGAAGTGAGCACACGCTTAACTGTTCCTCAGAAGCATCCCTGCAGAGGCCATAAAGCATCTCCATCTACCTCCTCTCCCCGTAGTTTGCTTATCTTTGACTTAGGAGAGAATAAACTCCATCTACAAAAAGAAATTTTTACTTTAGCAAAATTAAATATTTTAGTAGAAAAACAATAGAATGTCATTATATAACATAGATTTTATAAATGAAAGACCTTCATTCAATTTCTCTGCGCCTCTCTTTAGCTGTATGTTTTTGGGTTTGTGACTTAATAGAGGTTAAGACAGGGAACACCTGCTCACATTCAGTGACCTTGGTGCTTTATTTAAACCTCACAAACTTGTACTTTATTTTCTAAAAAAAAAGATGACAACATTTATCTCATAGATTTATTGTCAAGTTTAAATATAATACATGCACACTAAGCAAAGTGCTTTTTTCACAATAAATGGAGGCCGCTGTTACAAAAATGGCCACAACAATCTGTGATTTTATTATTCTTAAACTTGATGCAAATTATGCAAACTTCCTTAGCCTGGAAAAATTCCATAATGATGTGCAAATGCAAATAAAGATGTTGGAGCAGTTATGTGTTCTGAGGCAAACAACACAATCCCACAGGTGACCTTTTTGCCTGGGCCCTTGCATCCTGCATGCATCACTATAACTTCAATACAGTTCTGCTTTGTTTCCTATGAGCCATAAAGACAACCCAAGTCCTCATTTTAAAGGTGAAGAAAGTTATTAAAATATTTTTAAAGGATTTCAGGTCATTTGAAACTGAATTACTTTATCCATTTGGTTAATAAAATGCATGGTATTTTTAAATAAATTTTTTGTTCTAAGGCAGCTTAAAAATTTCAGGGAAAAACTCTAAGATAAATATTACAGTAGTATATATATATGCTGTATATCAAGAAAGATTATCTCCCTCTGTGACTGTGAAGATGAATGTTATTATATTCCTTTTAGGTACTCTTTTTTGTATTTATTATGCTTAATAAAATATTAATCACAAGAAAAATAGACATTTGGGTCAGAAGACTTCTTTGTGCACCATACTGAGCAGTCTGGCTAATAATGCAAACAATTTGATACCACATTAATGAAAGCACCATCCACCATTGTTGGTTGAATCCTTGTTTTACTGAACTAAGCGAAGGCTTAGTTCCAAAGAAATTTTGATTCTGGCAAGCTTATCTAAGCCCAGAGAAATTTGCTTTCATTAAAGTTAGTAATGTATTTCAAAGGGCACACTGTTGCCAATTATATTTACCCTTCGTTTTAAGGCTAGAATTTTAAAGATAGTCCAATAACAATATTTCTTCTTAAATATTAAGCTTGTTCAGATAGTTGATATAAAGTAATGCTTCTAGATGTTATAGTTAGACTTTGTGAAGTATGGGTAATTGAAAGAGTGCATTTAGTATTTTCATTTATATTTTCAATATAGTATGGTGGCTTGGACTGCAGGCTTTAGAGCCAGCTGCCTTGATTCAAACCCTACCTCTCCAACTTAGGAAATATGTGACCCAAGTAGCTGCTTAACAGTTTTATGCATCGATTTCCTTATCTAAGAGTAATAACAGATAAGCACATAATTCTATTTGGTGGCTAAATATATAAGCAATAGACTAGAACCTTGTACATAATAACTATGATATTCATGCTATTATTAATATCCATATTCAAAAAATTTACTGAAGACTTCCTTTGTGCCAAAATTTTTTCAGGGTTCAACAAAGCATTAAACAAAATACACACAAATTCCTGTCATTACTGGACTTATATTTTAATAGGGTAGATGGATAATAAACACTGAAAATAAAGAAAATAGTACTTAAATGAGAAGCACTAAGGAGAAAAATAAAGCCAAATAGGAAATGTTGGGAGGTATCGAAAATTTAGACAGGATGGCTACGACAAGTACTAAACAGTTAGCTGTCAGTTTCCAACTCACCCTTCTGTATGGGCTTGGTGATGCTGGGGCTGGAACCTTGCAAACCACATTTAGCTTTGTTCCTTGCAGGGCCCTCCAGTAGGGGCGCTAGAGGGAAACCATGAGATAGGAGGAGGGAGAAGGGACTTTCTACTTCCTATTTGCTTCCCGGTTCTGTCAGTGTCTCTCTAGCCTCCCTTTACCCAAGCAGAAGTAGAGCATTCCAGTAGAAGCAGTTGCACCCTGTTATTTTTTTTCCAACACTTCAAGAAACATACTTATCATATCCCTTTATTCCCAGAGAAGGACTTTTGCCAGCTGGCTGGTGGCTTTTCCTCAGAGGTGCCCTTGCCATGGGTCCCTTTCTCCAGGCTCGGAGACACCAACACCAGTTAAGCAGCACACTCTCCTCAGCAATCTGGGTACATTTGCAAGTTTCATCCTCCAAATTTCTATAAAATTTTAATCCCAGTCTTTTTCCTTTAATTTCCCAATGCTAGAGTTGGCAGCTGTTACCTCTGTGACATCTTAGTGTTTTCATTAAGCCTTTTTCAGTCACCTAGTTAAAAAAAATCTGCATATCTACTTAACAATTTTCCTATTCTCTCTTTAAAAACCTGCTATGAGCTTTCTGTCCCAAGTAGACTGTAGCTGACACAATGGACCAGGACGTTTCACTGAGTAAAGACCCGAAAGAAGTGAGGGGGTGAGCTGTGCAGATACAGAGGGAAAGGCATTCTGGACAGAGTAAACTGCAAGTGCAAAGGCCCTGAGGTGGGCCTGGGCCTGATATGAGTGGGGAACAGAGCCTGTGTTTCCGGAGAAGAGTGAGCAAGTGTGGAATAGTGGGAGCTGAGACCTGTGAGGTTATAGGGGTCAGATTATGGAATGTCGCATAAATAGGGTGACTATTATTTACTGTTTGAATAGCACTCATCAAAGGATGCAAGAGAGTACTATGTGTAATTATACTGCGGTAGCAGGCATTTGGTAGGATTGCTTTGGGCAAACTGATATGAAAGGCCTTCCTATGTATTTGTTGTTGTCAGGACTTTGGTTTTCACTTAATAATGAGGTATGAAGCTTAAAGAGGGTATTGTGTAGAGAGATGACTTTCCCTGACTTAACATTTTAACTGCTCCCATGAGGAGACTAGATATGTATTTTCTATAAAACACAATGTTTCTTAACTCAGTATGAATTATTTAACTACAATCTATAATAAATGTGGTAAGGCATACATGAGTTTTAGAGTAGATTTAATAGAAATACAAACACACAGGTACACCAGCATATTTATCACAAAATCCAGCTGTTAGCAATAATTATTTAAGTAAACTTTGGCTTTCTTTTCTACTTTAAGGGAAATGATTAAGACTTTTGAAACTTTAACATATTAAAAATTCTTAGGCTTTTGACTGTCCAAGGAGCTTGTTCCAGATTTTTCCTTCTGTTCTTAAGATAGTGTAAAGGATGAATTATCCTACCTTTATTTCCAGCTAATATTCACCACAGGAGAAAGTAAACGATGGGAGGAAAATCACAGCTAAGAATTAACACGGCTGGTATTCGAACCCTGCTGTCTTTGAAGCCAGGACTTTGTGTGTTACACTATGCTACATGCATTGAACATCTTTTCTGTCTAATTTTATGACACTTTAGCTTCATTTTAAACATAAAACACAGAAAAACATATGAGCTATATTAACTTGTTACTTTGTGGAAAACTGCAACTTTTTAAATAAAAATAACTTCTTTGAAAGTGAAATTTTAATCACTTAATTCTTTTCCTCTGCCAGAGATTGTCTATTTATACTCAATATCATCTGTGTTCTCTAATGTCTCCATAAATGACAAGAACTGAAAGACTGAAAACTATACATTTACCAGACTCCATTGTTATTAGGGTTCAAGTTTAGATTCTGCTAATGAGAGGCACCTACACAAATGGTTCATTACATATGCATATCAATTCTGCACATTACAGAAAGGAAATATTCATACATTATCTGGGCTCTCCATATCATATTTATTGGGCAAAAGAGAGATTTAAACTACTCAGAGTAATAAACCAGAGATATTTCAACCCATCTTGTTTTGTTCTGGATGATAGTGAAAAATCAGCCTCAATGAAAAGGAAAATTTGCCTCACATTTACTTTGCAATATCCTTGAGTATCTCCTTAGAAACAGGATAGGCATCAACAATAAAGGAACACTAAGTTAAGCAGGATAACAAAGACTGAAAACAAAAATCACTGGCTAGAATTTTGCTTCTCTGATCAGAATATATTTTACTGAGAGATGTTTTATGAATGAAATGTCATTTCTGTTCTCTAAATTATATTATTTTTCAAAAGCCACATATTCTATTATATAAAAAATATGTGCTAACTGTAAGAGTAGAATAATTAAATAGCTACATTTTTGGATATGGACTATTATTTTGAAGTAAGTTTTTAATGATAAAGTCATTTTTCCCTAAAATCTATAGAAATTTAATGAAAGTCATCTTTATGAAAGACCTGAGGGATTGATATTTATATTGATAGTAGATTCAATTAGCACACAAAGGTCAGATTCTCATCATCTTACCCTGGTGCTGAAAACATTTGATTAACTCCTCACTGCCTATTGAATTTAATTCTAATATATCATGTAAACATTGAAGATCTTCTATCATAATAATCCAGATTTTTCATCATCTCTCATTATCTACATGAATATTTCTCTTCAGCTAGAGTGGACTTCTTATTACTGTCTGAAGAGGTGTTTACATTCTCTACGCACCTTTTGTCAGACTGGTATCTCCATGCACATCATGCTTCTCTTAAAACCCTGATGATCTTTCATTGGCTATCTCTAATACCATCTCTCGTATGTGTACCCATTTCAATTCTTTTACTGAATTTCCTACTCCAAGAGATTATGGATTCTTCTTCCACATGACATCCCAACTTCAGTTTCTCTGCATCTAAATGATGGATTATCTCAATATAAAGTTAGGATGGTACTTGTCTAACAATTATGGTGTAATTAACAAATGATTGAATTTATGTAACTATGGATAACACTAATTAGCGAAGAAATTGAAAAATAGTAGTGTAATAACGATAGGATAAAAAAAGGGTATAGGGTGTGTTCATAAGAAATTGACAAAAACTTGGGTTTTGGGAGATGGGACATCTGTCTTAATTGGACTTACCATTCTAGCCAAGATGGAATAGCCCCATTGTCCCAGGTCCTCCTCCTTGGAACTAAAAAGCCCTGGACATAACACAATGAATGATCATAGATAGAAATAAGAAATTCTACCTTTTAGAATCTAAGAAAGTGGATTGCCCAAGGACATTGGAACATGAGGAATGACACTGTGATGGGTCCCCAGGATTTTCCTTTTTTCTTGACTATATCTCAGATGTTAAAAAGTGGTACAAGGCAATGCATATGGGCCTCTGCTTCCCCTCCAACCCTGTCAGTGGACCCCAGAGGGGAGCTGAGCCCATCCTTCACCCACCTGCAATGAGGTGGTGTAAGTCAGCACTTCACTTTTCCCAGGCCCAGAAGAAAGCCAAACATCCACCACTCTTGTACTAACATACTATAGCTAAATACAGAAACTGCTAGCTAAAAATGAAGATTAAACAAGACACAGAGTCTTACAACATAATATTCAAAACACCCAGAATATAATAAAAAGCCACTCTTCCTACAAGGAACCAGAACAATCACAAATTGAATGAGAAAGTACAATCAACAGACAACTAAAATAACTAAGATGGTGGGATCATCTGACATTTAAGTAGCAATCATAACTATGCTTTAATGTGTAATTATAAATACTCTAGAAGCACATTTCAAAAACAGAAAATATCAGCAAAGAAACAGAATATATAAAAAGTAAACAAAAGGGAATCAAAGAATTTAAAAAACACAATAACCAAAATTAAAATCTCACTGGATGTGTTCAATAGTACATTAGAGATGACAGAGAGAATAATGAACTCAAAGATAGTTCAATAAAATTATTCAATCTGAACAAGAGTGAGAAAATAAATGAACAGAACCTCAAGGACATGTGGGACAAAATGAAATATCTAACATTTGTTTCAGTGAAGTCCCAGAAGAAGATAAACAAAGTCATGCTGAAAAAGTATTCAAGGAAATAATAATGAATTTGGCAAATTTAGCAAAAGGCATTATCCTATAGTTTCAAGAATCTAAAGTCAACTCCAAACAGAATAAACCCAAAGAAAACTATTTTAAGATAATCTTCTGAAAACTAAAGAAAAAATCTTCAAAGAGGCCAGAGAGAAATGACAATTATAGGAATAATAATTTGAGTGATAGAGTTTTTCATTTGAAACCATGGAAGCCACTTTCAAGTGCTAAAAGAAAAGAACGATCAATCTTGAGTTCTGTATCTATGGGAAAATAACCTTCAGGAATGAGGGAAAAGACAAACATGAAATAAAACTAAGAAAATTTGTTGCTAGCAAACCTATACTAACAAAATTTCTCTGAACAGAAAGGAAATGATAACAGAAAGAGATTGGAACTTGAGGAAGGAAGAAAGGACAACAGAATGGGTAAAGTTGGATACAAACATAATAAACTATCTGCCCTCTCATGAGTTTTTAATATCAAGTAGCAAAAATGATAACACTAGCTGATGTGATATTCAACGTATGAAAGAAAAAAATATTTAAATGATTTATATTTTTAAAATTGGGGCTATAAAGTGACCTAAATGGAAGATTTCTGAACTTCACTCAAAGTGGTAGAGTGTAAATTACAGTAGACAGTGATAAGTTGTGTATGTATACTGTAATACCTAGAGTAATCAGTATTAAAAAATAAATGTATTTTTTAAAAATAGAAAATATGGAATTGCAAAAAATGTTCAAGTAACCCACAGAGAGATAAAAAGGAAGACATAAGGGAGTTTAAAACAAAACAAACAGAAAACAAAAAAAATGGCAGGGTTTAGCCCTAACATAGAAATAATTAAGTATAACTGGTCTAAATATACCAATTTTAAGTCAGAGATTGACAGGATTTATAATAAAAAGATGACCCAACTATATGCTTTCTACAAAAAACTTATTTCAAATAGAACAATATAGTAGGTTGACAGCATAAGTATGAGAGAAAGGGTTGGCGGGAGAGAAGAAAGCTTAGCCTCCAACTGAGAAAATGCAGACTTTTCCATGATCTTCAGAATTTGATGTAGGTTAGACCAGTGGGAGTAAAGGTGGCCAAAAAAAAAAAAAAATCTGATATGACTAAATGTATTAGATCTATATGCAAAGTGACAACTTCATTTTGTTGAGAAAAACTATAACCACAAATAGTGTGTGACACAAATTATAATTAAAATAGCAGAAAAGTTTATGCAATGTTCTTGAATTTTATATTTTATGGTATGTAGAAAAGGAAACTCCATAAACTGCTACTTTATCTGAATGTTTAGAATGGATCAATTCTGAATTTGCTTAGAAGTTTTATGCAGATATAAATATATCAATAAACAAAACAATTCATCACATATTGATTGAGTTCCTATACCAAGAAATCTACCAGGAACTGGAGAGGAAATGGTGTGTCAAACTGTATAACTGCAGATGGAGTGCATGAGTTTCATGAAGGCACAATGAAACCCAAACCTTGAAGGATAATAATATTAATAGCCACAATACTGAGCATCCACAATAGGTCAGGATATTTATATAAACATTTAAAATACATTATATGCACTGAAACTACATTTGAGGATTTTCTTTAGAATATTTCAGAAACAAAATGGGGTTCTAAGGAAAACAAGATTGGCAAAATGTTGATATGTGTTAAGCTGGTGAGGAGAGTAGGTAAAATGAAGATAATGTTTCTTTATTCTTTTAGAACTCTCTGCACTAACTGTTTAAAAAACATTAGGACATCACAAACTCTAGCAAAATAGGTTTAGTAGTAGTAGTAATAGTAGTAGTATGTCTTCAGATGCAGATGGTTGATGGCACATTATAATCATTAGCTCATGCAAACCTTTCCCTTGTGGTGGTGGTGATGGTGTAAGCTTGATTCAATTAATTGTTTTTATTTCCTTCAGTCTTATATCTAACTTCCTCTATTCTCCATGTTAGTCAACCATTCAAATATATTTAATGTATATATTTTTGTTTGAATAAGTTCCATCAAGACATATTGTTATTTTAGTGTACATATTTTCAAATTTAGAATAGTTGTATCATATGTCCCTTTTTCAGTAAGCAATGTTTCTAAAATCCGCATATAATCTCTGATCCTAACCGCTGCATCATATTCAATAGTGTACCTCACACATTTCACTCATCCTCATTCACCTGCCCAGTAATAGACACCATTTGTCTACCAGTTTCACCACCACAAATAACATTATAATGAATGTTCTCAAAATGTAACTGTGACCCTGTGAGAACATTTCCCAGGAACAGGACTGGTGGAGCACATGAGGTTCAGGTATACTGATTATACTAAGTAGTGCCATAGTGTTTCCCAGGATGGGGAAGTTGTACCAGTGAATGTAGCCATCAACAGTCCATCAGGGTTCTTACACTCCCACGATTGCCAATATTTGGCATTGTCTAATTTTCTAATGCTTTCTAATCGAATGGGTGTAAAAAGAGATCTCATTATTTGTTTTCATTTGTATTTCCTTAATTGTAAGTTTTATCATATCTTCCTATGTTAATAGGTTACTGGTTTTTTATTATATGGCCATAGTAATTAGGTTTGTTCTCAGATATTTTATTTCCTTGTACCACCACCGTGTAGAGTAAGATTTCACTTCTGCTCTCTATTACATTTATTTATGACTGTGTTGTTTACGCTGACCAATGAAATATCAACAGAAATAATGTGTGTCACTTTCAAATAGGAATTCTAAGTGACAGTGAACATTTATAGTAATAGCCTTCCAAAAGTAGTTCCTGTGTCCCCTGGTCGCCTAGAAAATGGAGGAGCAGAGACACCAGGTCATCTCTGATTCACATTCAGTGTGAGCCAGAAACAAATCTTTGTTATTTTAAGCTATCAGATCTTAAGAGTTATTACTGCTGTATAACTTAAAGTATCCTTAGTGTTACAATATTATTTGTTCCTTTTCCTACTAGGGTTGCTGTCTTTTTTTGGTATACTTATAATGATTTCTTGCTTATTCTCCAAATTATTTCTTTGCCAATTTAGACATTGCAATATAGTCTTCCCTCTGTGAGGGATTTGGTTGCAAGACGTCCTGTGGATAGCAAAATCCATGGCTGCTCATGTCCCTGATATAAAGTAGCGTGGTATCTGCATACAACCTATGTACATCCTCCTGTATGTTTTAAATCATCTCTAGATTATATATAATACCAAATACAATGTAAATGCTATGTAAATTGTTGTTTTACTGTATTATTTAGGGAATAATGACAAGAAAAAAGTCTGTACATGTTCAGTACAGATGCAATTCTCTTTAATATTTCTGATCCATGGGTGGTTGAATCCACAAAGAGGAACTCACAGATATAAAGGGCTGACTATATTTTCTTTCCAGCTACCTCTCTGTTAGCTTAGTCCATGTGTTCTTTATTGGATGGAAATCATTACTTTTTATATAATCTATTTTTATTCCTTTTATAAACCTTATGATCTATAGTTTTGAAGTTTTATTTAGTGTCCTTCTCCATCCCTAGGTCAGGAAGTGGAAAGGGAGTATTTAAAGCAGTTGGCCTGTGATCCGCTCACATCCTTCACAGGGAGGGGTAAAGCTCCCTAGGAGAAAGGAAAGAAAGGAGGTGACCACATCCCATCTCCTTGTAAGGGGGACATTTATGTAAATTGACTAACAATATTTGATCAAAGGAAGATATTCTATATTTTTTAATATTCTTAGTAGGATATCTGTAGCTAAGGATTACTTTTAATCAGTAAACCCAAAATGTGTGGATTTTTGAAGGATGGCTCCCTGGAAAATGTCATGTAAGCTACACAAATCACTGGGTTGTAAAATGGAAATAACTTAAACACTACTCCCTGTGTGAGGTAATAACCCATGATACCCCATATGGACCACCTTGTTCTGGACCACAGCATGTCTGACATCAAAAGGATCTGAGGAGCCACCTAGGATGTCCCCGAGCTCCTTCTGTCTCATCTGTGCCTTTGAATGGCCTGTATCCTTGGAATTATTAGTAAAGTTTGAACTAACGTGTGAACCCGATTTGACAACCTGATAGTCTGTTAGTCCAAAAAGTTCTTTTTCCACATTTCTTCTACTCATTTTATATCATGACATATCCTAAATATGTCTTTATCTATCTGGAGTTTAGGGGTTTTAGATAGTTTTATTTTTCTTTATGTCATGAGCTTATTTTTCTTTATGTCATGAGCCATTTTTTACACCACCATGTACTCCAATCTGTTTGATCTATTAATTTGTGGTGCTGTTTTTTAATCACATCTTTTAATCTCTATTCTACTCTATTGGACTATTTAGTTATTCTTTGGACAGTACCCACTATTATATTTAAGCCTTGGTAGACCAATTTATTAACAACAAAGCAAATCCCTCATCTTTCTTGTTTTCTCTTCTTGCTATTATTTAACTAATTGTGAACACTATTACTCAATATAAACATTATAGTAAATTTGTCAAGTTACTTAATAATCCATTTGGAATTTTTATTTGAATTTTTCTATATTTATAGATTAATTTGAATAAAGGTGATTTTTTATAACATTTACTCATCCAATCTAAAATTATATATAGAATATATATTTCACACCAAACAAGAATTTGAGATGGATTGCATACCTAAATATCAAACTAAAACTCCAAATCATCTATAATAAAATATAGAAGAATCAATCTTAGGGTATGAAAATATTTCTTAGAAATGACACGAAAAACACTTACCATTAAAGAAAACATGGATAAACTGAACTTCACAAAAATAAAAACTTTTGTTCATCCAAATACTCTTGAGGAAATGAACAGGCAAACTATTGGACTGGCAGAAAATATTTGCAATAAACATAATCTGACACAGGACTTGTATACATAAAAAGAATGAAAAACTTTGCTTAAATTAAAAAACATTAATTTTTTAAAAGTGGGCAAAAAATGTTAGCAATTCAAAATTACTAAGAAGTATTTATATAAATGACCAATAAGTACACGAAATAGTATTCAAAATTTTTAGTCACTGGAGAATTGAAAATGAAAAACAAGATTTTTTTTTTTTTTTTTTTTTTTTTTTTTGAGACAGAGTCTCACTCTCTTGCCTGGGGTGAGTGCCATGGCGTCAGCCTAGCTCACAGCAACCTCGAACTCCTGGGCTCGAGCAATCCTACTGTCTCAGCCTCCCGACTGGCTGGGACTACAGGCATGTGCCACCATGCCCGGCTAATTTTTTCTCTATATATATTTTT
>RJWJ010019657.1:25000-29995 GCA_004363605.1 Indri indri | reverse complement strand
ATTTACCCACTTGAGCAACCACAGAAAATAAATAAATCAGGGATAGTAAGAGGAGGAAAATACTCAATTTGTAGTTGAGCTTTCCTTATTTAAATTCTGCACATTTAAACATATGTTGTAACTTAAAGATTTCAAGTATGTTGAACATGCTTGTTCCTCCACTAAAAAGCTTTGCAACTTTAGACAAGTTCTTTGGGCCTTAGTTTTCTCAAGTATAAAGAGAAGGGGGCCTCCTATACTCACAAGATTCCTCCCAGCTGACAAATTATATAATTCTAATGTTCAAGCAAATGTTTTTTTAAAGTGATGGTTAATTCTTGAAGGAGGAGGAAATACTTGGGGGAGGAGAAAATTGATATTAATCCAACTGCATAGCCTTTGTGATAAAAGTGTCAAGGAGGCTGAGGCAGGAGGATCGCCTGAGCCTCGGAGTTTGAGGTTGCAGTGAGCTGTGATGAGTCCACTGCACTGCAGCCTGGGCAAGAGAGCCAGACCCTGTCTCAAAACAAACAAATAAAAAGTCTAGATGTGTTAAATTGAGAATAATGTAAAGCATAATTACATTAAAATGATGATGTATGAGAAGGGGATTAATACTTAGCATCAGTCATTTGAGATAGTGGAAGGAAAAAAAAGAAAAAAGCAATGTTACCCATACAAATCTAAAGATCAATTTGGTTTGATTTCTTAAGCAAGAAAAATCCTCTGAGTCAGAAAAGTAGCATAACAGGTGAGAATACAAAATTGAAGGAAAATCAGATCAAAAAGCTACAATACCAAAGCCGTGAGAAAAGAAAGGCGGCAATGATAATTAACCAAACATAATTAATTTTTTAATCTTAATAATTGTAATCCATTCTGCAGTCTCAGAGAAATGAAGCATTTATTGTCTAACTGTTCCTCTCCTCCCCATTCCATGTGAAAGTGTGTGTGTCTTTACGAGCCATCGTGGTGAGCAGTTTAAAGAGTGCTCTTAACTTTTAGTCTCTGTGAAAGTGTTCACTGCATTTAACTGGCTCCAAAAATGGCTCTCGTTCCCTTCTTCAGCATCTCCCATCACAGAATGGCAAAAGAATAAAGATCTACTATAAATAATAAACTTTCACATATTAACAAATCAGAATTTTCTATGACTTTCTCTAATATTTGGGGGGAAAAATAGCATGATTTTTAACTTAAAATTGTCTTTTTCTAATTCAGGTTCTACTATATTCTACCGCAGTCCTACAAATTCATTGCAATTGTTCAGATACTCTCCCCAGAGCTATTCTTAAAAGAAAATAGGTAACATTTCATTGTTCCATACGGGAAGAAAAAGAAATCATTTCAGAGGCTTCCCTAGAGAATTCATTACTCTGTAAATAACAATAGTGTTAAAAAAAAGAAATAAAGAAAAAACATAACCAGTGACAATCATATTTAAGGATGAGAAGAAAGTTAAATTTGCCAAATCCCAGCCCTGAAACACGTGATGACTGTTTAGTACATTAGCTCAGCCATTGTCACAGAATTTAAGCCCCCAAAGTTGCAAACAAAATATAGAGTGCTCTTTTGTTCATGACATGTCATGAACAAATTACCAAAATGTGTTTTCTCCTCAGGTGTCAGTTTTTCCCTCTTTCAGTGACTGATGGCTCCCAGTGTTATTACAGAAACAGATTGATCTTTTTAATGAGCCAGTTTAATAGACTCCAAAATCTCACCGTGGCTGCTCATCCATGTCAGACCATATGCACCAACAAAACATTCAGTAAAACAAAAAAAGCTCTGCTGTCAGACAGCTCCATACTCTATAAAATTTCATACAGTAGATCTGGATATACAGATAAATAACCCGAGAAGAGGAAAATGCATATGCAAACAAGATGCAGAAAATATATGCAAAAAAATATACCGTAGAGGCCCATATTTTCTTGGCTCTTATCAAATTCCCACAAGATACAAGTGTATTTACACAACATATTCTCATTACCCTTCCTCCTAACTGTAAGGAAACCCATTTGCCATCTTTCCATTTCAACATACACTTCAGGGTTCCACTTGAAAAAGAACGTTCCATCCAAAGATCAACCGTATGAATTCTGACTCCAACGACTGTCCACGAATAACTGAAGGGAGACTAGGACTGAAGACTCTTTGTAAGAGAGTCCTCCCTGACTGAATGCATACACACGTGCACACACAGCTACAGGGCATCGAAACAAGAATGCTGAGCATCTGTGGAATAGAATATGAAGTTTTCATATCAATGTTAACATATTGCTCAGTGCTTATTTCAGGATTGTGCAAGGGAAGTCTAAAGTCATGGTACATTCAAAAATAAAATACCAGGAAAGAGCTAGTGGGAAAATGGCTGGGAATATAAAGAAATGAATAAAACAAGTTTTCATATTCCCTATAATGGTTATTTAGCAGTTACAAATTCCAGAATAGGTCATGTCCATTTTCAATTTTGCCTACAAGATTATCTTTACATTTTTCCTGGTTATTTAAACCACTCCCTGTTACACTCCCACACCCCAACTACCCCAAATAAATTTTCTTCTTCCCAATTTTTCACCCAGTCTCACCGTAATTCTTCTATCATGTTACCCTGGAAAAATGGAGCTGAAATTTCTCAATACCTTCACATAATACTTATTTCTTGCAGGGAAAATGGGTTCGGATCGGACAGGAATGCGCACGTAAATCTCTGGGCTGCCCCTTGGTTTTCAGCATCATGTGGACATGCCACTCAGGCACCTGGATTAAGCAGCTCCTTTTAAAAGCTAAAAGGGAAATGCTAAAAGCTAAAAGTACTAAATGTTCTATTTGTTCTTAAATATGACCGAGAAAATACGATTTGCAAAAATACGGAAATAGCACCTATTGGCAGCTCATATGTGGAGATGGGTCAACAATATGTCAAAAGTAGACCAATATTTAACTCTGTGCTTTAGAAATTTTAAACTATTAAGAGGTTCTATGTTAAGAAGAGAAAAATTCCAGAGATTGCAGCATAAAAACTGCTTAACAGAGGATTAGGTAATAACTGCATGTAAACTGGCTGACTTTCAGTAACATTCTGATTTGCAAAGCAGCTAATATATGTAAGGGTAGCTAAGTCAGTCACAGATAGATGTCTCTGAGCAGCTCCAAAGATCATAAGCTCCTATGAATCTGGAACATAACTGTGCCAGAGTGTTAACCTCTCAAAGGCTATTACACCCATGCCTCATGAAATGCAGAGAAAGAGAATGGATAAGTAGAGAAAGAAATCAAAGCATGTGATAAATAAGTTTCTGAATATAGTTTCATTTTTAAATTCTCCATATTTCACAAATACTATGCAAAATGCCGCTAATCATATTTTGCATTCCTATATCAGGAAATAATTATACATGAGGATGAACTGTTCATGAAAATTAGCTTAATTAAGGGTACATGGGAAGTTTCATGTGTATGCCTTATTCAACAACTACTTTGTATGGTTTAATGGAGAGGGGGCTTTATTTTACCTTTCTTAGAATTCTCAGAAGAGCAGAGTATCTGACAGAATAAATAGTAACTGATAAATAAAATTTTCAGCAAAAATACCATCTATTAGCTCAATTACATACTCTTACCCTCACTCAGTTCATCTAGCTTCCCAAAAAATCTATTTTGGTTCATATAGAAAACATATAGCTACTGTACTGTGTTTACTGAAAAACACACACAGACCAGCTTTCGAAACCATCATGTTTTAAGAAAACTTAGAATGGCAAATTTCAGAATATTAAAGTGTAAAACATGTGGTTAGATTTAATTATGTAATAAATGAGAATTTTAATATTGGTATGTATCTAAGAATCATCAGTAGTATTCAGAACACTTGAAAAATCATTCATCTTCACCTATTAGCTTTAATATTATGACAAGCAGCAAAGTTTAACCTGCATAAAGGCTGAACTGACACAGGCCAGAGATTCAAGGCTCTATAAAATCTCAGGCCAGAGCAAGCATCCCAAGATGGCCAAGCTGGCTTATCGCCATCCCGCTGGAGACGTAGGCCAGCAGTTTAGATGTGACACAAAACTTATCTTCATGCCATAAGTATGAGGAAAACGCGTTGGTGCATCCGGGGTTCTCCTCCCCCTCACCTGTCTGGAGTTCGCCTCTTCCCGTTTTCGTTCACATCGAGAAGCAGCTCTGAGGAGTCAACAGGTGAGGTGGTGCTGGCATCCAGAAGCAGCTGTTCGTGCTGGGCGAGGTACTGGGCGGGGTTCTGTTTGGCCAGTCTTGCGCAGTGGAGGAGCTCACGCTGCAGCAGGGGCAAGTTGGCCTGCAAGGGCATGACAGGGATGAGAGGATGGACCGGAAGACTCCTGATCCATCGACCTAGTCCGCCTGTTGAACACTGGAGCGGAGTATGCAAGGCAACTACATCAAAATGTCAAACGCACGCCACAGGTTCCACTCACTGCACAGTTCTCAGGACTGGACTACAATGTGCCTTGACTGCCCCTGGGGTAAGATGGCTGACCTTTGTGCATTACCTCATCTCTCTGCCACTTCCTCAGGGATAACAATGGAAGTGGCACTTATTATTTTTAAGGCCCTTTATATTCAAATATAGTATAAGTTCTACAGGATGTGAGGTTCTAGCTCCATCCATAAGAACTTTTGTTTTCCCCAAGGAAGACTGAGGGTAAGTGAAATACTACACAGTGCAGTTAATCTCAGAATAGGCTCCCTGACACATTCGGTTTTGCATTTACAAAATAGGCTAATCTTATGAAATATCGTTAGTCAACTACTAACTTCAAATGAAAATATATTAAGAAATACAGATTTTTAATAATCATCAGATTTATACATTTAAGAAATGGCCTAGGTATGGTCAGATATTCCAGTTGGAATTCATGCACAAAGCAGCACATACTAGTGGGTCTACAAAAGTAATCTGTTTCCTTCGTATCAACCTTATTCTAAGGAACATACGTATTGAACATTAGAAGAAATCCTGTGTACCAG
>RJWJ010019657.1:0-20000 GCA_004363605.1 Indri indri | reverse complement strand
CTTAGTCTGTAGGCAGAATCACAACTGTAACTTTGGTCTTATCTTTCTCATTGTCTTCAATTATACTGATGACTGACAAAATTTGGGCATTTGTGACCCTAATATTTTTGGAATATTTCTCCACCCACTTTTTTGTGCAGTTCCTTTTCTTCTTATAAAAAGGCACCGAGTTCTAAGTTTTTCATACCCCCAAACTCAAAACATCTTCATAAGGAACTATGAATAAACACCAACTTCCTATCTGTAACAATAAATGCCAGGGGAGCATTTTTTTTTTTTTAACCTATCATTTTGTTTCTGTGACTCATTCTCAAAAGGAGAGTACTTTCTAACACTTTTCTTAACTCCACCTAAATAACAGCATGATGTGATTCATTATGATGTAGTACCTAGTTTGAATCAGTCACAGGTCTGTCACCCCAGTTGGGTGGCCTTGTGTATTTTACTTAAATTCTTTTACTTAACCTCTGTAAACCTCAGTTTCCCCATGTGTAAAATGTGTATAAAAATCTTTCCCTCAAAAAAAAAAAATCATTCAAGGGTAGTTCTAAGAAGTACATAAAATGGCATATAGTCAAAGGCTTAAAACATCTGTTCTCCATTCATTCACTCATTTGACAAATAGTCAGTCCCCATTATATGCAAGCACCGTTAATTAATATCTTCCCTTTACTTTTCTAAGGTTTGTAGATAAATAAATATTTGTTAAATGTATTTCATTCAGAAGTATGCCACTTAGTATGTGGAAAAATCTACTTAAAGCTACCAAATTTTTCTACATTTGAAGTTATGGAACCACTGTTAATAAAGAACATAGCAAATGTACAAGGCAGTTTTCAAAAAAACATATTTTACTAAGAATAACATTCACCATTTACTTGATATTGCTTTGGATTTACTCTGTGGTTCTTTGGTCTAATTTATTTGCATGTTGAAAAACCCATTATGTAAAAATAAAAAAGAAATGACAAGTGACCGACGGAAGTACCTGAAGTATACTGACACACCTCTGCCAAGTCGCCTTCCTGTCCTGGAGGTGTACAACGTGGGGCTGATAGATTGTGGGAAATATGAAAGTCTTTTGTTCTTAGAGTGAGGACAGGCAGTTAATGGTTACAAATCAAATTGCAAATCTCTGTCAAATGTGGGACATAGTAATTTGAAGCATGTCTTCTGCACTAGTATCTCACCCAGCCTAATTCTAGAACTTCTTTTGTAAAACACAACTGGTATGGCTTTGCCCATGACAGGTCCACATAATAAAAATACATGATCTATTTTAAGACAAAGGAAACTGTTACCTATCATCTGAATTTTAGTCCTACCATGAGCCTGGATGGTGAAAGGATTCAATATATGACTCGGCTTCTCCATGATCCAGTTTACTATGAGCAAATAGCCTTCCTAAATACTAGAAAATTCTCCACTTCTATAAAAAGTCACAACAAATGTAAAAGTAACTTAGCATGCAAAAAGGGGCTATATGTTCTAATTTCCAGTGTGCTAATGTACAGAGTAAGTAGTAGAATGTGCCAAAATCAACAGTTCTGTTCTCAAACTAATGGTTTAAATAGTTATACCTATAACAAAGATTTTGATTTAAAAAAAAAAAAAAAACAATTAGTGGCTACCAGGGGTTGGGGGTAAAGAGGAGTGAGAAGTGATTGTTTCACGCTTACAGAGTTTCAGTTTGGAGTGATGAAAAAGCTCTGGAGACGGACAGTGGTGACTGCTGTGTAATCATGTGATGTACTTAATGCCACTGAACTGTACACTTAACAATGGTTTTAACTTTAGGTATATTTCACCACAATAAAAAAATTTTAATGTTATTAGACTTAAAAATGAAACTACGTAAAAGAAGAATGTGTTACTCGTTATACATTCTTGTTTGTCTATGCCAATAACAAAAATTCCCCAGAGCAACTAAGTTTAAATGAACACCCAATTAGATTAAGTGAATCAACAGAACAAAACCATTTTGTCATTCCTGAAAGCCAATAGCAATGCTGGGAGAACATATTTATTAAAATATGGGAAAAAACATATACACACACACACATATACACACTCACATATATATGTATATATGAACATAGATATATACACACACGTATAGATACACACACATATGTATATATACACACACACGTTTATGGCCAAGATAACACCAAACTTGTATAACCATTATCTTTAGGAGTCAAATAGCAAAAGAATCCACGGTGGGGGTCAATACATGATGCAGAACTGAAACTTTGTTATCACAGAATGAACCAGATTTGCACACAGTCTTCAGAAACCTTTATAACACAACAGCTCTAAGAGCGGGGTTCCATATTTCTGAATCTCCCCCACACAGCCTCCCTCTCCCCAGAAAATTGGGTTAATTTCTATTTGCTTACCACCAGTCCCAGTACGAGGGTGCGGACTCTTTCTCCTATCTCTGGTGAAATGTCATTGCCAAACTGCTGTAGGGTAGTAAGGAACCGTTTCAGCTTGCTAAGTTGCCTGGCGCCACAAGCTGGGGGCAGCTGTTGATTAGCCAGAGAAGAAGAGGAAGAAGAGGAAGGCCCGTTGCTAAAGCCATTGGGCGGTGAGGGGGCGCCATTCAAGGCTGTAGGTGAATGGCTCGTGCCATTAGTTACTGTCAAGGGCACAAAATCAGAAGGAAAGTATAAATTCACAGAGGACACACACAAGGAGATTGCCACCAAGTTTCCTTCCCTTTAAATCTAGTGGTTTTGTAATTTTAAAACTGTGGAGACTTTTTGCAAAATGCTTTGACTTTACAGGATTTACCACATTCCCAAAGACTTTCTAACTAAATGGGTCTATTCCTCTCACTGAGCGATGGCGTTCTGCACAGAAGCTGACGATAAACGGCGCCTGCTGTAACGCAGGGCCAGCCCCGCCGCCCACGTGCACATATGCCAACCACCTGAGATGTTTCAAACGCAGAACAGACAGCTTTGGATGTCAGCCTTTTGTCTCGGGCTTACATCAATATAACAGGACTATTCCTTTCTAAGCTGCTCCCCTAGAGAAAGTGTACATTTTGTGGAGACTAAATTTATCAGTGAACATTTTTAATCATGTTTTGTACACACAACTGACAGCTGTGTTTACACAAACAGGACTTTCAAGTTTTAACCTTCCACCACCCAATTAGAAGGCTATTTTCTCCCCTTCCTATTTCTTAACCATTTCTTTAGGGAAAATGAAAATTTTTCATACAAAGCCAAAATGGACATCGTGTTTATCAAGGAGTTATTTCAAGAAATCGAAAGGGGACATCTCCATCCAACCAAGAGCACAGGTTGGTGGAAATTCAGTAAATTTATTTCTGATAAAATGTATTTGAACATTGAGATGATAATCCCCACTCTGTACCCTATATATATGTACAATTATTATATATCAATTAAAATAAATAAAAAGAAAACAAAAAAGATGATAATCCATAAAATGTAAGCTTAAAAATCTGCGTATTTCTCACCAAGGAAAACATAGACTTTATCATGTTAAGTCAATTAATTTGACAAACTGATCTTTGTCACACCCATTTTTAAATATAATTTTGATAAACTATCTCTAACAATAGTTAGAAGATGTTTTAAGGACCCTGTTATTCTTAAAAGTTTCATTTTAAGGTAACGAAATGGTGCTCTTGTCCCAAATGAGTAGCAAAGTAACCTGTCAAGGAATGCTAGCTCGATCAGGACATTTCACAAGAGACACGTCTATCACCGTGGCTTTGGGTAACAACAAACCAAACATAAGATGACAGGGTTACAACTTGGCACACACAGCACAGCTGTCTGCTCCTTACACATCTAGAAAGGTCTTTTAAATGGCAATGCAACACTGCATAAACTATTTTTGCTTGTTAGTTATTTTTCATTCATATGGATTTCATGGCACATGGTCTGTAAATAGAATTATCTGCAACATACAATACATATTAAGTTTCACAAGTCCTTGATGACAATTCTAACCAGGACTTTGAGATTGACTAAAACAAGGTTAGCCACTATTTCTACTGAAATATACAGGAAAGACAGGGAAGTTGCAGTTCTATCAGAATGTTCTGTCCCTTCCTTGGACAATACAGAAAGCAATACCTTCCACGGACTCAGAACACGGGACTTGAGCCAAGGGAGAATAAAAGTCTGACAGGTTTGAGTCAAGGAAGATGCTACTTATTTCCGAGTTTTCTGTATGAGACTGTTGCATATAGCAATACTGTTTTTACTTAAAGATGTTAGACTTTAACATTATTTGTAACAGTTTGAAATAAAGGAAAGCGGTATTGGAAGATCAGAAGTAACTTAGAAATAATTATAGCATATGTCCATGTCCCAAGTCAAATAGAACAAACTAATGTGCTCCACATTAAAATGAATTAAAAGTTACAGTGGCAGCAACTGGAGTTATAGAACAAATGCAGCTTCATTTGCTAAAATCATAGCAGACTACAACATTGAAGCAATAATGAAAGGATGGCAAATATTGGCAGTCATACAAACTACACCTAAGCTATGGTACTTCTGTGCTCATACCCATTTACTGGCAAACAATTTTTTTTTTTTTTGCTTCATTTCTGCATAACACATTGATGCCAAATCTTATTTTCCCTTGATTTTTCATCTACAGACAAAAAAATCTAATTTAAACTTTAAAACCAAAACTCCAAAGACTGCAATGAGTACTCACACGTCGTTGGCGTAAAGGAACTGGTCCTTGGAGCTCCTTGGGTAGTTGGGGGAGGGGGCATCGTTGGGGGAGTCAGCCTAGATTGCGTCTTCACATCCACAGGTGAGTCTGGCATTGTGGAGAGCTTCTCAGTACGATCTGGAGGATGCCACCAGGAACATGTTATTTTACTCCTTAAGCACCTCAGATTTTCAAGTGGAGTTTATCTTTTTTAAAAGCAAGTGAACAGAAGAAATGCAACATTTTCTATCAATAAAATATGCTTATCTACTGAAGTTTAAATCAGGATTTTATCATCTAAACTCCACTTAAGAAGGTGTAGCACAGATGGCAGGACCCCATTTGTAACTAGGTTATATTATATCCTATTGTTATTTCTGGCTTAGGCAGATGCTACCTTGGTAGTGTTATATGCAACAGCACAACTTCATTGGAAGCTGAAGCCAATGTTAGCAAGAGGTAGAAATAGATGAGGAAGTAGCATAATGAACCCCTCACGACAGCTCAGAAATAACAAAAACCTGAAGTCTGTTACGCAGGTGAGATACTGGTAGGAGCTGGCTCTTTGATGATTTTCTGTAACACCTGCTATCCCCTTTCTAGCTTCGGTTTTCTAGCCTATTAGATGAAGCAGGTTATGTTTCCCAGACATATCTCTCACTTCGATTTTTCTGCCCTGTTTTAAAAATCACCGCTACCTACACGCTATATGTTATACGATGAAGTGAAGCTATTATTTACTTAGAATGTGTGAATTTATGATCCGCCATTTTAAAAATATGAGACCAATGCTCCAATTCATAATCTCAGACAAGAGTAAGGATGTAAAAGTCCCAAAATGAGAACTAAAGACATTCCTAGTTTTTTGTTTTTTGTTTTTTTTTTTTTTTGTTCCCATGAATATGTGACAGACATGGAGAAATTTCCTGATTACCCAATATGGACATTTGTACTTCAGAACTGTTTTCTCTTAAGTATACTTTTCCCTTCAAATTTTGAAGTGTTTTTCTCAATTTAATCTACTTATCAAAGCAACAGATCTCTGGGAAAAATGACAGATTTTTGTTTGTTTCTTTAGATCCAATTTTCTGCAAACACATGTACACATACACGCACACACCCCAAAATATTTCGAGGCACCTTTTGCATCCTTAGACACAAATATTTCACACTTGGACTTTTAGAAAAGTAAAGTAACATACACTATTAAAAAAGAACAAGGCTTTTAAAATATTGTAATAACCACCATCATGAGAAATTCTCAAAATTACTTAAAAGTCAGTTATTAAAAGAAAACAAAAAACCCAAATTACTAGTATCACGATTCCAAAAGTACCTGGCCTTTGTTCAAAGCAATTTTTTAAGACATGGGCTGCAATAAAACACAACACGTGAAAGTTGAAACAATGTTGATATCATTTTAGAGAAAATGTAATAAAAGAATGAAAATAATCATTCCATTAAGAGCATTTTGTATGATGATCTAGTTATCAGTAGTATCAGGGTCTCTAGTTCTTAATCTCTACTGCTGGTCGAGTAACAGTGAATGTCAATAAAAGGGTTCTGAGTGAAATGACGGCAGAGACGCACATGGAGAGCATTTTTACCTTTATCTTATTGTTAAAAACCTGTCTTCCTATTGCTATTCTAGAACATTTAACAACCAGCATCAGTAACTCATTCTAGAAAACTTATTCTAGAAAAATACCGAAGTTAGGCAGGCTTAAAACTGCTTCTTCATAGTTAAATTCATTGCACATTCTACTCACCTCAACCAACCTCAGCAACAAGGGAATAAATAGCTTTCCGCTTATGTTGCAGCTGAGGGAAGAGGTACAGCAGCAAATACGAGTCTCCCTAAATAAAGGCAAATATTTCTGTCATGCCAGGGAGGGAGGGAGAGAGGGAGGCTTGCCAGAGTCGGCTGGGAGATAACAGTGGGAACTGCTGGTCCATCTGGTTTTCATTCTGCTAACACTCACAGGGAACTGTGAGAGAAGGCAGTCCAGATACACAGATTTGAAGCACGTGGTTGCACAGACAGAGAAAGGAAGAGCAGGAGGGGGAAGGGGAAGTGGGAGTAACGAAAAAATAAATAAAGCAATAGAAGGAAAAAGAAGAAAAGAAGGAAAAGAACAAAATAAATAGGCAAAAGCCTGAAGGGGGAGCAAGTTACCCTCAACAGCTTTCTATACCTCTGCAGGGACAAGATGGACCTTCAGGGCGCAGCCCCCGACCCGACTCCATACAGTTAAGGAGCAATATCTACACTTTAAAACATATCTGAACCCATTTTTCTTTTCTAAATAGCCCACGTTAAGAAAAAAAGGAAATAAACTATAAAGTTGACAATGTGTTTCAAACCTCTTCAAACTTCAGATTTAAGTTTGTATTTAAGAAAACCTTTGTATAATATTTCTATCTTCTTCTGTCCCAATTTTAGAAAGATTTTTGGTACATTCATAATTTGGGTTTGAAAATGTTTTGAATCCCTGGTTTTGGTCCACATTTGTATTAATAGCATGATTCCTATCGAGAACATCAACATCATCATCGGTAGATAATTTTTAATTCTTAAAATGTCATCAATATTTTAGGAAAAATGACTGCTGAATCAATGCATAGAAAACACCACTACTTCTAGAAGGAATATAAACATTGTAACCAGAATATATGCATATGTGTATTTATTTAGGGTTCGGACATCAGCCAAATCTTTGCCACAGTTAGTTTCACTCTGATCAAATGGAGTTCCAACCCAGAGGTCCTACAAACTGAGACAAAGTGGGGCCATATGTAACTCACTCTGGGCTGTTCAGTGCAATCAATTCAGGATGGAGGAAGATGGTGAAATAACTGGCCAGGCCCGATCCATACACATGCACAAACCCTCTGAAACAGAGAGATTTAAGATAAATCCAGAAAGTGTGTTTCAAGTATGCTGAGTTCTGTTGCATTTGTTTTGGATTATTTAAAAATATTTTTTTTGAAATATATATTCTTGAAACTTTTATAGCAAATAGCACATGAGCTCAGATTTAACCACAGAAGCATTTCACTCCATTTCAAATTAGAGGATGTGGTAAAACCAGTATTAGGTTACAATATTTCTTATATAATTTTTTTAAGTTCATGGAAATTATACTGTTCTGGTATGTGATTTCTATTTTTGATTTGCTGTAGGGGAATTCTGACATTTATTCAGAGACTGACACAAAATGATAAAAAAAAATCACAAAAAAGAAAAAAAAACAATCGCTATCAGATAAAGGAGGGAAGGTAAGTATAATAATAAATGGTTAACTTTACTTCTACTGTAATGATTCACAGCACTTCTAAACAAGACAGTCTTCCCTCTGAAGTAAAATTTCTGTCACATGGCAAACATCCAGCACATATGTACCAAAGATGGCTGATGCCTGTAAGAAAATGTGGCATACATAAATACATTACCAATACCGCTTCAGTATCCAGTTCAATGTCAGGGCCTTCTAGAAGTGGTATGTTTTCCATTTCCTCTTTTTTTTTTTTAAGTAAAAAGGAAAGGTATGGCATAATCTGCCATGGCACTTATTTTACTTTTAGTTAGCTCAAATAGTTCCAGATGTGTTTTTAAAGTATTAAAAATAGGTATTCTATATTTTCCTGGTTTATACACCATTCTAGAGACGACTAGCATAAAAAGACAGCAAGTTCAGTACTGGTAGGTGGTACATCTTTTCTATCAGAGTTCATCAGGTCAATTATATTAGAAGTCCCAGAGGTGTTATGGAATACGAGGAACTTTTTGGGCAATTGGCAATTAGTCTGGAGTTTGTCATACTTGAATAAGTGTTAGTTAAGGAAACCAGAAGGTATGCACTAAAGAGGATAAGCCCAAGAGGAAGGGAGGTGCTGTTAAATACTAACAGGGAATAGGAAAGAAGGAAGTTAGGGAGGAATGAAGTTGGGTATAGGATTTTAATTTTTATTTCACTGGGAAAGATGGCAAATACAGTTCTGAAAATGATGCCATTTAGCAACTCCAACGGCTGTGGGTGAGATGTTACAGAAGACTGTCCACAGAGTAAAACAACAGTGATGGCTGCTTCTGCCGTCCACCCAGCCCCCACATTTCCCTGATCAGCACCCTGGTGACGTCTGTTTCTGCTCAGAGCCCTTCAACAATGCCCGAGAATGAGAGTCGAATGCTAACATGTTAAGCATGATGAAAGGATAGAGTAGAAGGATATTTGGCATAACGGAAGAACTTACCAAGTTAAGACAGACTTGGTTTCAAATGTTGACGCTCTCAACCCATTAGTAATGAGCCCTCAGGCAAGTTTCTTATCCTGAGCCTCAGACCCTCATCAGAAAAATGCTGATCCTCTGTACCTCATAGGGATATATGTGGTGAGAGATTAAATGAGATAATATGTTTAGGACCTTAGCATGCTGTCTACTCATATTAGGTACCAACAGGTGTGAGCTTCATTCTCCTCTGTGCCGCCTTCTCCATGAACCATCCCTGGCTTTTCCCTCATCTAGGCTCGACCAATACAGGGCACCTCAGTACTCCCTGGCTTTTCTACCTTTCTTTTTCATGCTATTGTTTCCCTCACCAAAAATTACCTGTCCCATCTTGCACATTCTTCACTGCCATTACAGATCACACATCCCCTTATAGCTTTCCTAAATTGCCCTGGAAACCAACCACATCACATTACCTCTGCCTCTCCTTTGGCATTTGTCACAGCCTGTCTGTATGATGGTTGTATACACGTATTACACACCCAAACACTCCAACCAATGAAAATGGTAAGCAACATCACAGCAACATGTTTTTTTTAATTTCCCCCTTAGGAGGATATTTAATAAACATGTATAATCATGGTTCTCATAGGAAGGATGGTTACGCTTCTAACTTTTAGAAATCCATTTCCTATATTATAGCCAGTTCAAAGATATCACCAATTTCATGAAAAAAGACAGACAGATATCACCAACAGCATAGAAATACACAGAAACAGAATGGAATGTAGATAATATGGGAAGATCCTGGAGATGAAATTTAGTTCAACTCTACAACCAACTTATATAGTTTAGGTAATTTTAAGAATGACTTTTCACCTCATGTCTTATAGGTGCTATGATCTGAACATTTCCCCAAATTCCTGTGTTGAAATTTAATCACCAATGTGACAGTATTAAGAAATGGGGCCTTTGGGAAGTGATTTGGTCATGAGGGCTCTACCTTCATGGGTGGGATTAGCCTCTCACAAAAGGGCTGGAGAGAGCTACACAGGCCCCTCCTGCCCTTCCATCTCTTCCACCATGTGAAGACATAGCATTCCAGCAACAAGTCGCCATCTTGGAAGCAGAGACCAGGCCCTCACCAGACCCCCAACCTGCCAGTGCCTTGATTTGGGACTTGACTTTCGACCCAGCCTCCAGAACTGTGAAAAATAAATTTCTGTTGTTTATAAACTACCCTAAACTATAAACTACAGTCTAAGGTATTTTATTGTAGCAGCACAAACAGACTAAGACCATAGATGTTTTATGAGTAGTGTTATTTATGAAATACAAATATGAGCTTATCTATTCTCTGATCTAAAACCTTCAGGAGAGTCCCATTGTCCACAGAATAAAACATAGACTCTTTAGCTTAGTCCATGTTGCAGACACTGTTGAGTTCCTACTCAACAACCTGTGTTGCTTTCTTCTCTTGCTGGAGAATGCTCTGATTTTGTTCAGGTATTTATCCTCTGCCCACAATTTTTTGGGGCAGATCCTCCTTGTTTTACATTAATCAGGTTCTCACATCCCCCTCATCAGTAGCAGGTTTCAAAGGTGGGTGTTGTGATCCAATTCTGGACAATGGGCCAAGAAGGGAGAGGTTCTGGGAAAAACTTGCTCACTTTCTAAACAGAGTCCCAGGAAGGAAACAGTCCCTTTTCTTTTGATAGGCACTGTTGGTTGCTGTGTCTGTATTACTTCGCTCCACTTCTTTGGATTCTACTTTTCTAATCTATAAAATCAAGCATGTTGGATTGCATGACCCAAAGGATCCTTTGGAAATACTAATATTCTCTGGTTTCCTTCTATAGATATGACTTATGATCACCACAAAGACAACAGAGAGAACATGTATGTGATAATAAAGTGACTGCCAAAAAATTATTTTAAAATTGGTGACTGTAACTAGCCTTTCTCTGTTCACATAAACTTCCAAATCCACAAGAATGTCTGCCCAGCAATTTTGCTCCCATTAACATTAAAATTAACATCTATTTCCTGTTTATAAATAAATGCATTTTTAATCCTCATTACTAAATCTCCATCAAAGATTTGGTTATAAAATAAACCTACAATCAATGTCTAATTCTCCCTCTTTAGTTACCACCAAAACACTCACTAGAATTTTCTTTCATAGCCCAGGTTCTTAAAAGAGTAATCCATTCACTTTTTATGCTTCTTCATTTTCCTTCCATCTTTCATGTACTAGCAGTGGAAATCTATGAGACTGTCTGCCCAGAATGTTTCTTTCCTTTATACTGGGAACTGTCATTCTCTCTAATCTCAAAACTACCCTGGGAGTCATCATGTTCTTTCATGACTTTGTACCCAAGAAACCAATGACAGGCTTAGGCACAGCACCTAGTCCATGACAGGCAATCTCAGTCCTTTGCCCAGATTGTTATATTCAGAACTGAGAAAAGAAAAACAATTCCTCTCCAGAGCTATAAAACTGCACCATCTACAGCCCTCTCCATGTAGAAAGCAAGTCTGCAGTATAAAAGGTGGCAACTGCAGCCTGAGCAAAAGCGAGACCCCGTCTCTACCAAAAATAGAAAAAATTAGCCAGGCGTGGAGGCGTGTGCCTGTAGTCCCAGCTACTCAGGAGGATGAAGCAGGAGGATGGCTTGAGCCCAGGAGTTTGAGGTTGCGATGAGCTATAATAATGCCACTGTACTCTACTCAGGGCAAGAGTGAGACCCTATCTCAAAGGTGGGGTGGGTGGGGGGGGGAGTGTCAACTAACAGAAAGAAGAAGAAAGGCAGCGAAGTGACAAGAGATCATCTTGGTAGTGGTAAGCAAAGGTCTTCACCCTCGTGAATCCTAGGGGCTGGTTGCATGTTTAAAATTCCTATAATTTGCATATTCCAAACCCTCTACAGATCATAGTTAATCCTTCTTTTGCCTAAAATCTAGTTTCAGTTATCACTTAAACCAAAGAATCTGACTAAAATAACCCTGAAATGTAATATCAAGATATCCCTAACCTCCACTGAAAATCTTCTCAATTGCCACTTCATTATTAATACAAGAAGCATATGTGTCCTTTATCTGGCATCTCTGTAGCATCTGACAGTGTTCACCACTTCCCCTTTGAAGCATTAGTGTCCCCAGGATTCCATGAGTCTAACAATCTTTCTCTGGCCTTCCTATCTGCTCCTTCTCAGTTTCTTCTAAGGGCTTCTCTTTCTCCTGCTCTGTGATCACTACTGGCATTTCCACCCCCAAAGTTCCCTCATAGGCCCTCTTCACATTTTCACTCTACACCTTAGTGATCTCATTTGCACTATCATAACCACAAAGAGTTTGGGCTTTGGAGACAGAGACTAGGATTTGAATGCCAGCTCTCTCATCACCTATGCAAAACTGGCCATACTTTTCAACCCCTGTGTTGTGGGAATAAACTCAGATAATATATATAACATGCTTGGCCAAATGTCTGACATGGTAAACACTCTAGAGAGGGTGGCTTTATTCACACCGTGGCCATTATGTGGATGGCTTATATCTATAACTCTATTCAACATCCCTCCCAAGTGCTAGACCCAAACATCCAAACAGCTTGATTTCGAACCCTCATCGTCCATCATCTCTCACCTGGACTATTCAACAACCCTCTGAACGGCCTCCCTACCCTGTACTATCTATTCATCTCTGATCCATTCTCTAAAACACATCCAATCATTTTTCTACACATGCCAAGGATATGATCAGAGATCCCGCCCCTCTTCTAATTTTCAAAGATCTTTTATAACCTTAAGTATAAAGTCTATGTTCCTTAATAGGGCATAGAAAGATGTCTGTGACCCGTCTGGCTCCTGAAACTGCTCCAGACTCCTACTCTTATCCTCTGACCTCCATACTGAACTACTACGGGTCTCCGAATGCCTACAGTCACTCGGGCTTTTGTACTCACTCCAGTTTCCTAGAATCCTCTTCACCCCACCACAGTCTGGTTGAGTCCATCATTCGTTTAAAACTTCATTCAGGTGTCACTTTAGTGAGACATCTTTTGCTGACAACCTTTTCAACCCCGGCTGGCCCAGACTGTCCCATGTTCTCATATTACACTGTCTAGGTCCCTCTTACAGCACTGATCACACAGTATTTAGACCATAATTCACTTAAGAGCAATGATGACATTTTATTTGTTTTTGTATTCCCAGCACTTAGCACAGTGTTTGACACAGTTTTAACTCAGGATAAAACCATCCACATAACTTCACTTTTTCCCCATCATCTGAAAAAAATCCTAAAAAGAATTTTTACATTCTGGAAAAATTAATCACCAAAGATAAATCTAGTAAAATAACTAGTGAATTATTCAATTCACCAGTTTTTAAATACCTCTTGGTAATCACATTTCCTAACACTTTTTTGTATATAATTTTAGAAAAAAGGCTTTGTAAGATAATTTATACACATATGATCTACAGTCTCCAAAAGCTCCCATTTTAACATTAATAGTGTCAGTGTAGTCATACATGTACACATTCGAAACCACACTTTTTTCCACATTCCACAAGTTTTTCTGTTGCTCGTCTATGGACGATGAGATTACAGGGTTTTTTATGTTCTTGTTATTTGTGTCTGTTCTACAATTAGCATGTTTTATTTTTATAAGCAAAAAATAAGCACCCCCCCCAACCACACACACAAACCCTATTAGGATAAGTGATCTAAAATCAGGGTTAGGCATTGTGCCAAATGCTATATGTGCTTTATCTCATTTTAAACCTCACTACGAAAAGGTACTGTAAATTTGCCCACTTCATAAAAAAGGAACTGAGACCCAGAGGGGTCTTACCTAGAGGGGCTGAATAATTTTCCCAAGATTATAAGCCAAAACTTATTCCAGGCCTTCTGAGAGTTCATTATCATCTAAAACTAATATCATTTCATCCATGACCTGGAAAACTAGAATAGACCACATTGAGTAAATATTAAATGTAGAGCTAGCATTACACTAGAACTGCACCTTCCAAATAAGTCACCACTAGCCATATGTGACTATTTGAATTTTAATTAAAATGAAATAAAATGTAAAATTTAGTTTCTCAGTCACACTAGACACACATTCAGGTGCTCAACAGCCATGGCTACGTGTGCCTGATGGCTGCCATATTAGAAAGCCCAGTTATAGAATATTTCTGCAATCATAAAAAGACAATGCCATGCGAGAACAATGGCTCTGAAATGCTATCCTAGAAATAATGGCTCTGTGGCAGGAGTCCATGGAGGTGACAAAGCAACCCCAAAGGGGTGGGAGGCAGTTGAGCCTTTGGCCTCATCCTAAACACTTTCTATTGCCATTCAGATCTTTCATTTCTTTTATACGTCGGGTTGCTGCGTATGATTTCATTTGATGTTTATGTGGTTAGGAGACAGGGAAAATAAAATTCTAAAACCTGAAGATTAAGATATACAAAGCTAAGAGCTCTGAGGAAGCACAGGCATTAATTAAGATATCCTCAGTGCAGGTGATTAGTAGGCATTGGGGCAACCATGCTAATAAGAATAAGGTCAAGGTCTCCATCCCAGAATGGGCCAGTCGGCAGGCAGCAGGCCCAGGATCCGAGAGGACGGCCTGAAGCACGTCTCCATTGCCTTTAACAGGAATGAACTTGGGTTAAGAAGGAAGCTGGATGAAAAGAATGAGGTAAATCTATACCAATCTAACATTATTTCCAGAAAACTAACTTCAAAAAATGTCTGGGTCATCTCTATATAGGGATGACAAGAATTCTTCTTCCTTTTCTCTCTAGTACTTATACTGCTATATATGGCACATTCATCTTGTTTTTGAATGTCTCCCCAACCAGAATGTCAGCTTCATGAACAAAGAGATTTTTGTCTATTTGGTTAACTTCAGCTTCCACAACATTTAGAAGAGTGCCTGAAATATTAATAGTAGGCATTTGATACAGATTTGTTGAATGAATAAATGAAGGGAGCAAGCAAGCAAGTTTCTGCCAAAACAGCAGGACACACATTAGCAGCTCTATTTACCTGGAGTCGAGGAAAGGATGAGTGAGGCAGATAAGTTAAATGGTGAAGGCACACACCCAGATAGGAGGGCAAAATGCTGAGAAGTAGAAGCGGGAAAACAGTAAGAGCCAATCTGCTCATTTTTAGACAGAGATGGCCTGCAGACTACCAAGAAAACAGAAAACACTATAAACATTAACCAGTGCCCAAATGGTGGTTCCAGCTAGAAAAATCAGTTACTAACTTCACAAAGTAAGGAAAGAAGGGCTGGTCTGAGGACTAGTGGCGGACTCCAGGCATTCCACGTATGTGTAAGTCCCTCAGAAATGGCATCCCTTCCACAGCTATTACCACTTTACTCCAGTGACGCCTGCCTGCTGCTTATTCTAGTAACCACTTCCTGGAGGTGGCTGCTGGAAGGTACCACGGGGGAACCAAGCAGTCTGGGGTCTGACTATTCCACTTCAACCAGTGTAGTTCTGCCCTTATCTGCTTTACACTCTGGCTGGCGTTCTGTTGAAGATCTCATTTGAAAAAAAGGGTCTTCTGTTTAAGAAAAAAAAAGTTTTAAAACCCCTGGCACAGGCCACCAGCGAAGGTCCACCAAGTGACTACGATAAAAATACTCTGGTTGCTCTCTGTAGACATAAAAACAACACTTGATAAAGAATACTTAATACTTAAACAACTTAATAAGGAAAATCCAAATTGCCCAAAGAACAGAAAAGTAACCCCCACTGTGTACAAGAGCAGAGGAAGATACGTGCATCACAAGGGCCCACAAACAGAACACAGTATCCATGTTAACACCCTACTGCCAAACTGCAGATCATTCTGGAAAGTGAAAAAGTCATTACATACTGATCCAAACCTTTTCTAATCTTTAAGTACAGACAATTTTTACTCCACTAGCATATTTTTCTTATTTGACAAGGTTAAAGAAGGTTATAGAGAAGGCCCAGAGAGCTGCTGCTGCTACTGCAAATAAAAGATATCAGCGACATTCAGTAGTCCATTGTGAGAACCTGGACAGTAGCTAGTGCAGAGGCCAAAGGATAAGGGGGAGAAGAGGAATTCTGTTGAGGGGCAATAAAGGATTACTGGGGAGAATGAACGGATCTGGGAACAGAGATTAACTTATATTAATACAGTCTCTTGTGCAAGAGTGTCCAGGTGTGGTTACATTCCTGGTCTTACAGAGAAGGGAAGAAAGAACACTTGTTCTCCTCGGTGGGTCTGGATCTTACGCAGATAAAGAAACTTAACTTCATCCTGTACTGCATGGTAATGTCAAAGAACAAAACAAAACCCCACAAGAAGAATCATTTGGGCAAAGGGCAGGTTAAGTTCAATTTAGTCAGTGATACTCTTGTTCATGTATAAAACGTCCTGAGCAGCTTTCTCTCCCACATATGCCACCAGCAAACTAGTCTACTTCCTAAATGTGCCTCTTCTTTTCCATGGCCACCACTGCAAATAAGCCACCAGCAACTTTCTTTTGGACGTTTTTAGGAGCTACTGTCTTCTTCACTACCTCTCGCACCACACTGTAACTTGTTGACCATACCGCAGATGAAACAATCTTACCAAAATCAAATGTATTCACTCATTTAAAAAAAATATTAGTTAAAAAATATTTATTAAGCCATCTACAAAGTACTAGGTACTGTCTCAGACACCACAGACAGGTCAGGGAACAAAAATGGACAGAAAATCACTACCCTCAAGAACTTTACATTCTAATGATGCCCGATGAAGTCACTCCCTATTTAAAGTGTTTCAATGGTTTACTATCACTCTTAGCAAAAAATCCAAAACCATTTAAATGGCCAACAACGTACATAGATTTAGTCTCAGCTTCTCTTATCTCATCTCATGCCTCATTGGTTTAATCAGTTATAAACTTCGTCTCATCTGAGGGCCTTTCATTCTGCCTGGAAAACCCATCTCAGCTCACGTAGTCAAGGAAGGCATCCCTGATCTCTCCCCCACCTCCCTGCACTGTAAATCCTACTGTACGGCCAATCTGTCTTTACAGAGCTTACCAGAACTGTTATAAATAATAGTAAAATTACTTGTTTGTCTTATGCCTCCTGCCAGACAGCAAAGCGCTCTGTAAGGCTGGGGGACATATCATTTCATATGATATCATGTTTCACATCATACTAACTCACTCTCATTATTTATCACATTGCCAGGTACATAGCATGAGTAAACAGTGAATAAAGAATTTATTTAAAAATACAGATTGAAGGTAGAACAAAGCTATTGGACTCCTTATTCTCCTTAAAAGAGATTTCAAAGTTTCTTTAGTGATAGAAATAATAAAGTAATCACTGGTGATAATAATGAAACCACTTTCTCATATTTATGCTTCATTCCCATGGCAACGGGGCTTCCATCAATACTATTCCACCCAAACCACTCCAGCAAAAAGGACAAACTCTTCTGCACTTAATCCGAAAAATACCTTTCAGTCTTTATCTTACCTGACCTCTGGATGCCCTCTGATCTGTTGAGCCACTTCTTACACCTTTTCTTCCGTGGCATCATTCTTCTAGTTATCTCTAGGAGTTTCAAAGAATTCTCTTGGAAACTGCCCTTTCTCACCTCCTCATCTTCTGAACTGACTTTATCCCTTCACGTCTCATGCAACAAATTCTGCCATAAGTCTCTATCTCCAAGGAAGGACCCTCCTGAGGGCCAGACCAAATGATCTCACTACTTGCTTAACAACTCTATCTGGATATCCCATGGACAGCTATATATTTAGAACCAAACCTAACATCTTCCTTTGGAAATCTGCATCTCCTCCTGTATTACAAAGTCTGGGCATGCATCATTTTCCACCTAGGTGACCAAGCCCAAAACATCACAATCATCCTAAGACTTTGCCCTCTCCATCCCAATATCCTATCAATTCCACTTCTAAATACCTTTAAGATCGAACTTCGGTTCACCTCTGACCTGGCCTTCAGAACCTATATGGCCTCTGAACTGTTTTCCCTACCTCAAGTCTCTTTCTGCTCAAATCCCAATCCCCTCCTCATTACTTCCAGAGCAATATTTCTAAAATGTAAATCTGATAAAATTTACTTATAATCCTTTTATAATTATAAAAGTTAGTCAAGATAAAGGATAGGGGTCTTTATCTTTTCAACTCTCCATCTCTAGTGTCTAAACATAAAGGTCTTTCAACAGGCCGGGCGCGGTGGCTCAAGCCTGTAATCCTAGCACTCTGGGAGGCCGAGGCTTGAGGATCGCTCAAGGTCAGGAGTTCAAGACCAGCCTGAGCAAGAGTGAGACCCCATCTCTACTAAAAACAGAAAGAAATTGGCTGGACAAGTAAAAATATATAGAGAAAATTAGTTGGGCATAGTGGCGCATGCCTGTAGTCCCAGCTACTGGGGAGGCTGAGGCAGAAGGATTGCTTGAGCCCAGGAGTTTGAGGTTGCTGGGAGCTAGGCTGATGCCATGGCACTATAGCCCAGGCAAACAGAGCAAGACTCTGTCTCAAAAAAAAAAAAAAAAAAAAAAAAATCTTACAACACAGTAAGTCCTTAATTCATTTGTTGTACTAAACCATTTAAAAAATTTAACATTGTCAGATACCCGTTCTACTCCTATTCTGTACATACTCTAATCATTAAAGTTAATACAATCCCAAACAAAATGCCAATACAATTCTTTCTAGAATTTCACAAATGTTTTAAAATTTGAAATAAAAATGAAAACAGGAAAACTTTGAAAAAGTTAATGAAATTAGCCTAACGTTTATTAAATACATGACAAAACTATAATTTAAACAATGTACTGCTACTAGTACAAAAATAGACAGCCAGTATAGCAGAATGAAAGCTTAAAATAAGCAGAAAAAAACAGAAAGTTCAGAAATAGATATACATTTATCTAAGAAAGTAGTATATGATAAAGACGACCTCTCAGTGAGAAAAGGATAAAGCAATTCAACAAACTGTCCTAGAAGTACTAGAAAACAATTTGAAAAAAACAAAGTACAATTTGAAAACAATAAAGTAAACCCGTCTTATACCATATATTCAAATTCATTCATTTCCCTATGAATAAAAGCTGTAATATAAAAATGAAAAAATACTAAGTATGTAAGTACATATTTATTTACTCTTAGAAGGAGAAAAGATATTCTAACCATGATTTAAAAAAGCAAAACCAATGACACATTAATAAATACAAGTGTAGCAAAACGTATCATAAATAAAGTAAAAGGCAAGCAACAAACCAGGAAAAAATACTTGGTGTGTGACAACAAATGGAATGATAGCCTTGATACAGAAAGAGTTCCATCAAATCAATAATTAAAAGTTGAACAGTGAGAAAAACAAAAATTATGAAAGAATAGAAATAGAAAAAGTACAAAAGAAATACAAATGGCCTATAGCCCTGTAGGGGAAAAAAGTTTAACCTTACTAGTATTTTTTATTTATTAAAACAAGATCATCTTTTTCATCTAATAAAATGACAGATTTTCTTTATGATAATATGATTTTAGAGTACAAACTCTAATTAACAGACTTCTGTAAAATGAGAACGATTTCTCTGTTGGACAATTAGGCAATATGTATCAATTGCCTCTAAGTTATACATATCTTTTAATACACTAATTCCACTCTTTAGAAATTATTCTAAATAAATATCAAGTGTACAAAGACATTCATAATGAAGAGATTGGAAACAACCTAACTATTCAACAATGGGCACTTGACAATTCAAATTCTAATGCAACCATACAGTGGTATGTAATGACAAACATATTTACATGGAAAGATTTTTAAAATACAATAAGTGCAGGAAAAGAAGTGACAAAGCTTCATGCTTTACAAGATCCTGTTTTTTTAAAAAAAAGTATTTTAAGACATAGACAGGTGGATGTGGATGTGTGTGTGTAAATTAAATACTGGAAGAATATGTATAAAAGGATCTAAGAATACTGAGTAGCTAACTCTTAAGTCAGTGGTTCACGATGGGGCATAATCTTCAAATAT
>RJWJ010019656.1:0-30023 GCA_004363605.1 Indri indri | reverse complement strand
AAATATATATAGAAAAAATTAGCTGGGCATGGTGGCGCATGCCTGTAGTCCCAGCTACTCGGGAGGCTGAGGCAGTAGGATTGCTTGAGCCCAGGAGTTTGAGGTTGCTGTGAGCTAGGCTGACGCCACGGCACTCGCCCCCAGGCGAGAGTGAGACTCTGCCTCAAAAAAAAAAAAAAAAAAAAAAAAAAAAAAAAAACAAAATCAAAAAGTACATTTGTTGTTCTAAACCCCCAGGCAGGTTTTTAAGTCTTTAATAACGGCTGAATATGATGGAATAAATTACCTAAATATGTTAGAATAAATGTCATGTTACATGATGGAGACACGACTGTAAGGATGAATACATTCTAAAGAACCAAGATATACCTATTAAAAAAAAAAAATGAAAAACTGCTTACCCTGTTGCTAAGGACCTTCTGAACAGGCTCAGAATCATCAAACACGACAAAACCAAAATTGGGTAATTTCCCCCCACTGTTAATGCGCAGCTCCACCACATTCCCGTAACCTGCAAGTGAGAGAGATTCTCAGCTGACTACGTAGAACGTTTCCTTGAAACATTAAATGTACACACCATTAAATAAACACACTTTACACGTGACTACTGCACCCTTGAGATGTAGCCAGTCTGAACTAAGATGTGCCAGAAGTGTAAAACACTTGCTGGATTTCAAAGACTTAGTAAAAAAAAACAATGTAAAATCTCATATAATATTCTTACATGCTGAAATCATAATGCTTTAGATACACTGGGTTAAACAAAATGTTATTAAATTCTCCAATTTCTTCTTACTCTTTCATAACTACCAGAAAATTAAAGATTACAGATGTGGCTCATCTTCTATTGCTACCGCACAGTGCTGCGCTAGATGAATTTAGTGTTCGAAACTCAATCACCTACTTTGAAAGAAATCTTTAAGCTCTGATTTGTCCACCTCGTGAGGCAGGTTGCCAATGAAGAGCTGGTGACTGTCAGGGTGCCTCACAATTCTTCGGGGTTCAACATCGCCTTGCTCACCAGCCTCACGAACTTCAGAGGAGACAAACACAGCAGTGAAACACAAGGTAAAGGTGACAACTCTCAGGGACTGCTCCCATTCAGTGGTTTTCCCTCTGCCTTACATGGAGGTAATTCCATCAATAATGGTTTTTTAAGCATAAATACGCAAACATAAACCACCTCCCCCAAATAAGCTCTCATCTCAGAATCCCCCAAACTAGAGAAATCTCCCTTCTGAGCTCTTACTTGGCCTGGGGCCTCTCTGGGGAGGAATATTTATTCGTTGTTCTCGAACTCTTTGATCCCTCTGAGGTCTCTGTGGTGGAATCTGAGATTCAGGCTTAGACTCCGGACGAGGCTGAAAGATTTACAAGTCAACTCTTATGTAAAAACAAGGCAGGCTTACTTTCTTATGAAGTTTATTAGCTAATAAGGTTTAAATTAGAAAATGACAGTTTCCTTATCAAAAAAAAAAAAAAAATCATTTAAAATCATACCTTTCTCCTCTGCCCTAAATATCTGTTTCTACATTCTCTAAGCCTCTGTTGAATCACATTACCAAAATGCACCAGTAAATTTGTCTAATGTGCATGTTTTATTGGAACCTTACCTGTGAAGCTGGTACTTTAACAACATGAGGTGGTATCCCAGTAACCGGAACAGCTCCACTGGGTGGAAGGTTCTTACTGGTCACAGATGCCCAAGAAAAAGTCTAAGGGAACACCATCAACATTACATGATTATACCACATATCAAAACAGTATAAAAGCTACTAATTCTTGATTTCTTATACATAATATATGCATCACATTCTCACAGGTGGGATGGAGTATAAGTATCTTTGAGAGCCCTTTCTTTCACCTACTTGAAATCTAGTACTAAAATTCCTTGGGACGATGAATCAAGTATCAGCCAAATATGAGAGGTTTAGGGTCAAGAAAGCTATTTTTAGTCAATTTCAAATTTGTAAATCAAAGAAAATTCTCTCCTTCGAAACAAACTCAGCTCTCCCTCCTATGATTCGCCCAGTCTGTGGAACAAACATTGACCCAATTACACCAGTTTTAGAATCATCATGAACACCTTTCCAATCCATTTAAAAAAACTGCAAAAGAACCAGGCCAGGCATGGTGGCTTATATCTGTAATCCCAGCGATTTGGGAGGCTGGGACGGAAGGATGGCTTAAGGCCAGGAGTCTGAGACAAGCCTGAGCAAAAGAGCAAGACCCCATCTCTAAAAAAAATTAGCCAGCTCGTGTAACTCAGCACCCTAAGGCAGGAGGATCATTCAAGCCCAGGAGTTCAAGGCTACAGTGAGCTGTGATTGTGCCGCTGTACTCCAGCCTGGGCAACAGAGCAAACCTCATCTCAAAAACAACAAAGAATTGCCAGAACCTGTTATTCTACCTAATTATTTCTTCTTCAACTCCACTGACACAACTCTAATCCAGGCCATCATCATCTCTCACTGTAACTACTAGAAGAGCCACCTAACTGGTCATCCATTCTCAATCCAGCCAACCTACTTTTCTACCTGCAAGCTAAAGCCATTTCAATGTTTCTCTTTCCTACTTACCTATTAGCTGTCAGAGGGCAAGAGCCCTATCTGTTTTACCAATATAATATCCACACCTAGAACAGTGCCTAGCACAGAGCAGGTACTTGAATTAACTGAACAAATGACATTATAAAAAATCCTGACCCGACAAATACAGCACTAAAAAAAAGAAAAAAAAATTCCTTTCCAGAGCATCAAATGTAAAGATTCCGAGTTCAGTTAACATATCACCCTGATAGGTGAATAACTGTGAAAAACTCCAAAACTTGAAATCAGGTAGTCCAGCTAGAAAAGTAGTTAGTTATTGCAGTAGTTTGCTTCTACTTTTACTGTAAAGCTATCCTTAGACTTCATAGAAAGAATCTATTCTGCCATGTTATTTTTCTAAAAATGATGTTATACATTTGTATTGTTGTTAAATAACAAACATAATATTTTACAATGTAAAAGATGAAATATTAAAAAGATGAGGGCTTGCCAATATGGTGACACAATGGCACCTGAAATTTCTGGCCTAAAAGGTGTTCAAGATACCTTGGGGGAGGGAGTGGTTATTTTTGATGTTATAAAGCAATAGGCACCGTACCTCTTATTTAAGGCAGGCTCAATTTGTAAGAAATCTCCTTGAAGCACCAAAATATGAAAATGCATCTAACAAAAGTCAACCAAACACTAAAAAAAGAGAAGAGAGATTTTAAAAAATAAACAAGAAATAGAGTAAAAATTTAGCGTGTTCCATACCCTCAAGTCTTCCTGTACTGTTTGAGCTATGTCTGCAGGTGCTGGAGAAGAACTCTTCTGAGTATCCTCAGGAGCAGTTTCTTCTAATACTGGCTCAGACTTTTCCTCTTGGATTTCAGATACAGGTTCTTGCTCTGGTTCTGGTTCAGGATCAGGCTCCGGTTCAGCAACAGGTTCCTCTAAATGTTCTTCCATGTCATTACTTTCACAGAAAAATTTGAGAAATATCATTTTGTCTCCATTCACTTAGCAAGAAATCCCAATCATTTATTAACCAGAGACCTGAACATAAAAGCAGCTCCCTCTCTCCAAAAAAAGATCTAAGAATTATATCTCTTGAGTTTAAAAAAGCAATTAAAAAAAAAAAAAAAACACTCCATGACTTAATTGGAATCTATTTGATAAATTCTGAGAAGGATCAAAATGAACATTGTTTCTCCTTTAGCTGGAATCCCACAACTATCATAATTCACTTAGCACACATCATAAAAACTCTCTTATCTTAACAGGCTAGGGAAGCAGGGAAAAGGAAACTGTTCAATGGCTATAGTTTGCTTTCTAAGATGAAAAGTTCTAGAGATCTGTTGTACAACCATACATATATAGTATTTACTGTAGACTTAAAAATGGTTAAGATAGGTAAATTTTATAGTATGTGGCTTTTATCTCACCCGCACATGTAATAAAAACACATAGGAATTTGGGGGGAAAAAGATGTTAGTTATGCCTGATCTCTAAGTATGTGAAAGTCCTTATCCACTTTATATTCCTCCAAAGCACTTAATGCAATACCTTGATATATTAAACTGTTCATAGAAAATCCAGAATTTTTTTTCACTTAGCACCAAGAAAAAACCAGAAAGCAACTGATAGGTACTATTTAAACAGTCCTCATAGTGCAATCTATTATTAAATTATGTATTTTTGCTTAGTCAACGTTGCCAAAACAAAACCTTTCTTCTGAGACATTAATCATTATTTTCTGAAATAATTCTGAGAACATGACTGCCCACCAACAAAAAGAAAGATTATACGATGTAAACTCTTATGCAGCCCTGGTTATAGGAACAAAATGTTCCTTACCTGACAACAGTCTGATCATAGAAAGTTCCAGAATCATCAGGAACCACCTCAGGTGTCTGCTGTCTTTCTTCAGGTTCCTCTACTTCCTCCTCAGATTCTAAGTGAGAAAAAGCTATTTAAAGTTATTCGTGCTCACTGAATTCACAAATATATTCACTTTTACACTGTTTGCTATGATCAAAAGGACAGTAAGAAAACATATATAACAGTAAAGAAAGCAGGGCAGTTTCATAAAATCATGGCATAGACTTAAGGATAAAACTAAGGCTATTCTAGTATTTTGTTTAAGAACATAGTTGTCTGAGGGTCATATTTCCAGTAACCTAATGCAGGCTCTATCACCTTGCTAGCGACATGACACTAGGCAAATGACTTTAGGCAGTAATCTAATGCAGGCTCTCCCACTTTACTAGCTATATTACTTTGGGCAAATTATTGCACCTCAGTGCTGTAATCTATTAAATGGGGGACAATATTACCTGAAGTACCTATGTATAAGGCTGTGTATTGTACAGTGAATATAAAGTGCTTAGAACAGTCTCAGCCACATAGAAAATACTGAAATATTACCAGTTTGGAGAAAATTCTCCCTAGGCCTCTGTGTTTCTGCACATATTTCCCATCTACCCTTCCCTCCAGACTATCTTTCAAAAACATCCGTATAGCGAACAGCTTTGGAAAAGAACGTCTCCCTCCAGAGTGGAGGGTAGGCATGTTTAGTGCCCATTATACAATAAAAGATTTGGGTTCCCTAAACTCAGTGTTCCACATTTTTAACACAATCTACAGCAATACAAGTAACCATCTGTCCTTCTTCGTGGTATCCTGTAGGAACTGTGGCAAAAATGCTACCACTGTTGCTGTAATAACCTGTCCACTTCTGACCCAGAAGTCTTAGGTCTTCTATTAACATCCATGAAGTAAGCTAACCTGTTTAACTTCAGGTAGGATAAAACCCCAGACCCTTCATATGTCTTGACAATTATTATTAATAGCTACTAATGAACACAGATTATAATAAAACACTGGAGAAACCTGCAGTCTCTTAAGGTCAGTCTGATGCCATTAGGAAAACTTAGACAAGTTAACTTACAGGATTTCACAACTTACCCTCCTGAGGCTCAGTGACAAAGCCACCAAAGACCTCATCTTGGTATCTGAAGATATCATTGTGAACATAGAACTTATTTGCAACAGAGCCCTGCAATGCCAACAAAAAGTTTTCATTTACTCAACGGAGTTTTAAAAAGCCAAATTACTGTATACCAATGGTTCTCAACTGTGGGCAAGTCTACCACCAGGAGACATTCGGCAAAGACTGGAGACATTTCAGTTTTCACAACAGGGGAGTGCAATGACAACAACTGAGGGTAGAGATGCTGCTTAATATCCCACAATGCAAAAGACAAGCCCCTACTACAAAGAATTGGTCGACCCAAAACGTCGACAGTGCCAAAACTGAAAAGTCCTGCTCTACAATATGGCTGTAAAAAGACTACACTCACATATATTTTGTTTGCTGAAAACATTTATCCTCACCACCAAATGGATATCTAAAAATTGACAAAACTGTAAGTATATAAGACGCCACAGCCCACACCTCAAATCATCAGGAGACAATCATACTCCTAACTTCAGCAGATATTTAAAATTCCCTAAATCTGTATCGAAGAACATTAACACGAGTACTCAAGGGCAGTGTAGCTGAAAAAGTTTGCTCACAGTGGGTATAAGACACAATAGTCCAAATCCAACTGTGTCATTTACTAGTTATTCAATTTCTAAGGCTGTTTCTTATCAATAACAAGAGTGACATCAACATATACCTCAATTCTTTCTGAATAAATGAGAGTTTAAAGAAAAAAGCGGAACTATAATTAAACCTGCAATTGACAATCATACTCCAAGTGATTTTGTGCATATTTATAAGTCTACCAAGCCTTTTTTCTTTTCCTTTTATTTTTTTTAGGAGTTGGGGTTTCACTCTGTTGCTCAGGCTCAAGTACAGTGTCACGATCATTGCTCACTGTAACCCCAAACCCTGGGCTCAATTCTCCTGCTTCAGCCTCCTGAGTAGCGGGACTATAGGCATGTGCCACCATGCTCAGCTATTTTTCGTCTTCCCTGGGCTAGAGAGGATAGGGTCCCAATATTTTGCCCAGGCTGGTGTTGCAACTCCTGGCCTCAAGCAATCCTCCTGCCTCAGCCGCTGGGATTTCAGGAGTGAATGAGTCTTTACACTTTAATCTAAGCCTTCTTCTAGGAATCATGACTATAATGACTTCATGTAGTTTTTCAAATAGAAAGCTATTTTATATTCAAATAATAAAAAGATAAGGGTTTTAGGTTCACTATCCTAAATAGAAAATTATTTTAAGATTAATGACAGAGAAAACAATTAATTATTCAGCAAGTTCTTATTGAACCACTTTTTTGTGCTTAAGTAGACAGGCTTCCTCACCTTGTTTAGTCTGGACCAATCTGGAAGAAGGCAAAATGCAGTTATTCAACATAAACTTGTGGCCCTTCCATGATAAGAATAACTAAAAAGAACCAAGCCTCCTTGAAGGAACAGCTGATTCCAGAATTGAGGCTGGCAGGGACAGTAAATGAGCCTGGGACAAAGTTACGAAGTATTCAAAAAAAAAAAAGACACAAAAGGCAACCTGAGGTTGTTTGCACTGACCAGATGTGAGGCATTTCACACATTATACAGTCAGTAATGGATTATAATCAATTAAATGTACTAAGAATCTACAAAAGATAGGAGAGAAATTTCTTTACACTAGAATGCCAATTAAGTATAGAATGATGGGATCAGATAATCCCCATTTGCTACCAAAGTAGCAGTTGATTCTGGCCAAGAATCAACAATGAATGCTAAACTAATGCATAAAACTTTGATGAAGAACAGGATATCTGCATAGTCTCAAAGAATCTTCCATAATTTACTTACAAATCAAAAAAAGAAAAATATTTAACTTTACATGGCAAAACCTGGTGAACATCACTTTAACTAAATAATCAAAGTTAACATCACTAAGAATAGGTCTAAATGACATCACATGCCTCTCTAAGGTAAGGCACTGAAAGACATTTATGTACGAAGCATTTTACATAGTAACTTGACTGTGCTCTTCAAAAATGTCAATGCCATGAAAAACAAAAGATTAAGGACTATTGTAGATTAAAGGAGACTAGAGACATGATAGCTAAATGCAATGTCTAATTGTGGACTGAATCTTGGGACCAAGAGAAAAAAGTACTGGGCTGCAGGTTGATAATTACCCTGCATCAATACTTTCTGAATTTGGAACCTGTACTATAGTTACAGAAGAGAATCCCTTATTCTTAGGAAATGCCTATTGAAGTATTTGAGGATGACTAGACATGATTTCTCCAACTTATTTTCAAATGGTTTAAAACAAACCAAAAAAAAAAGATAGGTAAATAAAGAATTCGGGGCAAGTGTTGACAGTAGCTCTAGGTGAAGGGTAAGTCACTGTACAATTCTTGCAACTGTTCTGTAAGTGTGAAATTTCAAAAAAAAGTTTTGAGATATGCATTACCTTTCATTGTTTCTTTTTTATATATATTTGACAATACAGAACAAATCACTCCTACACATACCTCAGGAGCAAGGACAAATGTCTGCATGAATCTCCGCAAAGCCTGGTTGTTATTAGAGAGAAGCCCCATCACCTGGACCACCACACCATCATTCAGAGTGGCATGAGCATCAACATGGCGAATCTTGGTGTGGCAGTTGGTGAAGTTTTGTGACATCACTTTCCTATGGATTTCCTAACAAATCAAGGCAACAGTTAATGCCTAAAAATTTACACATCTCCAACTTTAAAAAAACCTTCTAACACAGCACAGGTGAAGACAATGAGCATGTTTAAATTACAAAATACGCAGACTCTATTTTGTCTTTCTACTCTATTCCCAGCAACCACACTAGAGTCTCTTAAAATAATTGTCCTGAATACACTTTTTTAAATCAAAAGTATAGTTTATTATATCTCAAACAAAAACCAGTACAGTTAATCAACGTATGCACCTAAACTTTTGACACACTGTTGCCATTTTTTCTTTTTTAAATTTTATTTTAGAGTATTAGGGGGGTACAAAACATTTTGGTTACATAAATTGCTTTTGCACACTTTGAGTCAGTTATTGTAAGTGTGCCTATCACCCAGTGTGCACTATACCCGTTAGGTGTGAATTTACTCATCCCCTCCTCACTCCTCCCACCTGCTTGATTTCCAATGAGTTTTATTCCCATATGTGCATGTAAGTGTTGTTCAATTAGTTCTAATTTAATAGTGAGTGCATGTGTTTGTTTTTCCATTCTTGTGATACTTCACTTAGAAGAATGATGTCCAGTTCCATCCAGGTTAATACAAGAGGTATTAGTTCTCCATTTTTTTTATGGCTGAGCAGTACTCCATGGTATACATACACTAAACTTTATTAATTCACTCATGTATTGATGGGTACTTGGGCTGTTTCCACATTTTTGCAATTATGAACTGTGCTGCTATAAACATTTAGGTGCAGGTGACTTCTTTATAAAATGTCCTTTTTTCCTCTGGGTAAATACCCGGTAGTGGGATTGCTGATCAAATGGTAGTTCTACTTTTAGTTCTTTGAGGTATCTCCATACTGTTTTCCATAGAAGTTGTACTAGTTTGCAGTCCCACCAACAGTGTGTAAGTATTCCTATCTCTCTGCATTCATGCCGGCATTTGTTGTTTTGGAGTTTTTTGATAAAAGCCATTCTCACTGGAATTAGGTGATATCTCATTGTGGTTTTGATTTGCATTTCCCTGAGGATTAGAGACGTTGAGCATTTTTTCATGTTTCTTGGCCATTTGTCTATCTTCTTTTGAAAAGTTTCTGTTCATGTCCTTTCCCACTTTTTAATGGGATTGTTTGTTTTTTTCTTGCTGATTTGCTTGAGTTCTTTGGTTATCTATTCTGGTTAATCTATTCCGGTTATCAGCCGTTTATCAGACATATAGCATGCAAATATTTTCCTCCATTATGTAGGTTGTCTATTTGCTGTATTGTTTGTTTCCTTGGCTGTAAAGAAGCTTTTTAATTTGATCAGGCCCATTTATTTATTTTTCTTGTTGCTGTGATTGTCTTTGGGGTCTTCTTCATAAATTCTTTGCCTAGGCCAATGTCCATAAGGGTTTTTCCAACATTTTCTTCTAGAATTCTTACAGTTTCATGCCTTAGGTTTAAGTCTCTTATCCATTATCCATCGTGAATTAATTTTTATGAGTGGTGAGAGGTGCAGATCCTGTTTCAGTCTTCTACTACATTTTAAAAGTTTAAAAAAGATAATCCCCATGCTAACACCAATTATCTTTAAACACACAAAAACTTCACAATGTATCATACAAAATGAACAAATGTAACATTATATAAGCATTTCAAATATATTAACCAAATAGTAATTACATACTAGCCCAAACTTCTAAGAAGGTGAGAAATTTGATCAAGTATCAACAATCTATTAAGCACATATCCACCTCAATTTTATGGGTTATTTTCTATCGGCTTAACAGCGGAAATAAAGCATGGTATGCTTACTTTCTGTCCGTAGACTGCATCTGCGGGCTTTCCATTTGAATCCAATCCCCCATGGACATAAGAAGAGTTCTTTCCATAAAATCTGTACAGCAGAAAGATAATTTACTTGTCATCTTCAAGTATCCTAAGACCAGGTATTTACTTTTCCATTTGGTACCGATCTACCTCCCTGGCAGACTCTTGAAGTTGGGAGTGTGTTTTCTTTTTCATCCTTTCATGCAATCATCTATCCATTCCCCACATGCCACTCCATCAACAACTGCTGAATGGAATGGATTTGGTCAATGAAGGAGAACACTTTTTTTTTTTTAACAAATCATAAATTTGAGGTTTCAGAGCAGGATGATCGTGTTAGGAAAGATCTTGCAGTTCGTGTTACGAAAGTCACTTAAAATTAAACAAAAGCTCCTGTTTTTACTCAAGAAGAAAACTGGCATTTATGCTAGGACAGCTATATTCTCCATGGACTGGGAGAATCCTTTTATGTCTAAGAATGCCTATGAGCAGTTCTCATTAAACAACCAGTAGCTCATGCTACTGATGTAGTAGTTTAACACATTGACTGCCACACAAAAAAAAACCAGAAACTTTTCCTTGGGGCCACAGTATTTTATTACAAAAACAGAATAAAAACTTCAAGTGTGATTTAAAGGTAAACATAAACAGAAAAATGAAATGTATTGACTTCTATTCATTTAATTCACATTTTTAGAATTAAATTGTCAATATTAATTGTAACAATAAGAACATCAACAAATACGATTTTATATATGCTTCACACAGGCCCAGAGTCAAAACTAGAGTTAAATACAATTTTCATAGCAGTTAATGTGTTAACAATTTCTGCTGATGTAGTAAGAACTTCAGACTTCAATTCCCTATAGCTTTCACTCCCCTATATCGGCAACTGCACGGTTTTCATTACAATAGTAAATATACTTCATCAGGAAAAAAAAAATACACACGTCAAAATGCTCTATCCCAGAGATAACCACTATTGGGATTTCTTGACGTTTGTCTTCCAGAGAAAAATTTTTTCACAAATGAGCCAGTACATGTTATTCTATATCCCTCACTCCCAAAAAGGGGACAGATCTGAGCCCACGAGTGCCCCCAAGTTGGCCTTTCTACTTTTAAAGTTTATTAAAAGGATGCAAATCAGCCAGGGAATCAGTTCACTCCTGGCCAAACCACTTTTCATTCTCCTTAAGATGCACCTAAGAGAGGAAATGTGGGGGGGGGGAAGATGTCTCAAAATCAATAAATAACAATATTGACAAGAAATATATTAATGCATTTGGTTAGCTTCTTTCAACTCCTGCTCCTTTTAAACTTCAAATTCATATCCATAAAACACTACAAAAAAAGGGGGAACAGGAAAAAAAAGGATAAAAGACCCGTTCTACCACTTAATAGTCACGTAAATGCATACCATCAAAGTTTCAACCCGAATTTCTTTACCTGCCAAAATGAGGTTAAGATTCCTACAATGCCTTACTAAAAGGTTTTTGTAAGGATCAAGAGAAAATGGATAAAAGTGTTTTGGAATTATAAAGCCTAAAAAAAAAAAAAAGAGAGAGAGAGAGAGATTTTCCATCTTCAGAACAATCCCAAATCCTGTACTGAAAACAAACTTATAAATTTTCCTTTACACTTAATAATCATGTGGCATCCAATATGCAAGCTGATCCAAACACAAAGGAAAAAATAATCTGGTCCAGCAAATTCACATTTTGAAACTTCTATTCTAACAAGTCCACATTAATACAGTTTTGTATAATGCAACATTTTTTTGTAAAAGGCAACAGTGAAAGCAATGTATATACCCATCATTAGGAGATAAAAGTTTGATACGTCTCCCTAAAATAAAAAAATTTGGTGACCATTGAAATGAACGTGATACACATACAACCCCAAATCAAGCAAAATAAAAAAGCTAAAAGTATATTAAAAACATGTTTGCATACACATAGAAAAATTTTTAGTGCAGTATTACTACATACTTCCATAAACTGTCTTATACGTCTTTGTTCTAATAGTAAGCATGCATCATTTCTACTAAAAATGTACTCCAGTTTTTAAAAGCACATCCACACAAACGTATGCTATTGCAGGAATAGTCATGGATCATCTTCGGCACATTCTCAGCCAGTAATACATAATTATACGTTTACATTTTCAGGTGTTATTTTCTGATAATGTGTAAGTTTAGGTAACTTCAGTCTAACTTTTTAAATAATAGTTACATATTCTTTTTAAAATTCTTATTTAATTTCAACAGTCATTATTTATTGGCACTTATGTACAAAGAACTATATTCTACAAAAACCCTACAAGGCACATGATGAATGGGAGTACTTCAAGGATAAGTACCCACATACTAAAAAGTAGCATTAGATAACACAGGAGAAATATGTCTTACCTATGTAGCATGTCTGGGGCCTGGTTCAGCAGTGTATAATACTGTCTCACAAATTCCCGCCCGACCAGCAGGGGACTAGGCTTCTCCATCACCATTGCTTTGGTCAATTCAACCTGGAAAAAGAAAGTCAAATATGTCCAACCTGAAAGATCAAACAAAGGGGAAAAGATTGAATCATTTAGCTAAAACCAACTCCAAGAGACAAGACCATGTCAGCAATTCTTGGTTTAAAAAAAGGAATAAACATAAGAACAAACAAACCTCGCACTGGTTGAGATTTTACACATTCAAATTTATTGCAATCATATAAATATACAGAGGGGGAAATCACTATGAAGAATTCATCATTATCCCCAATATTCAATTTTCTTAAAACTGGATATAAGAACCTCGAAGATACGTATTTCCGACATGCATCCTACCATAATTTTCTTAAGTTATTAAACCCAATTAAGAGTGTTCCAGTTGTAAAATTACAAACATTCTTATTTGTAGCAACATTAGATTCAAGGGCAATAATCTTATAATCTTATAACAATATAGCTTTGACGCCCAGGGACAACCTATTTTCTAGTCTATCTAAAAATCAGATAAACTTCTAGCACAGTATCTTTAAAAAAGAAACTACAAAACTAAGCATTCTAAACATGCTTATTACTTCATTCTATAACAGAATATAATCTCAAATCAAAATGGGGGAAGTTAACAAACGAGATGTTTATATTCAAAATTATCACCATTTAAAGTTAATGCCTTTGGGTGACAAAACAGGCACCTGTCACACAGTGAGTCTTGAGTTCCTGTCAGCTATTACCAAAAAACAAACTTTAAAAAATATGTGAAATGAGATTACCCAAATTTTCATTTAAGGGAGACAGAAAACCAGAGAAAACTTAAACATACAGGCAAACAGAGGGATACAGGTACAGATTTAATTACAGTATAAAAGAAAAAAGAGATACATTTTATTTTATTTTACAGGATGGGCAAAATAGACTGATTTTGATCACTTTCTGAACAAGCAATATGTGAAGATGTTTGCCCTCCTCTAGTTCATTTCTGCATTATTCTCGGATATCTGCCCACCTCATTTAGTACTTGTTTCACCAAATCTAAGTTCAAGGCTTGTTCTTCATTTCCCCCAAATTACAGCCGCTAGATTAATATGGAACAGCTTCCCAATCATACCAGAGTAGGTTGCCTTCAGGCATGATTATGAGGATCAGTAACAAAAATCTGAATCCTATGTCTTAGACTAATGTACTTAAAGTAGACTAACCTGAAGCAGAATGAAAAATTGCTATGTTTGTCCCTGGCTCTTGGTCTAAAATAATTTCAAAAGTTCTTACTGCTACTAGATCCTTCAGAATTTAAAGATAACAGCTAGACATAGAGGTTCTTGGCTGTCATCTAGTCTTAGTTTCCAAGGTATGAGATTTCTTATTACTTTTCACTTAAACCAGAGCAATTCCACCTTTTTATATATTAGCATTCCCAGGCAAATTTTCCCTTCTTAAAAAAGAACTTAGCTACTCTATTTGAAAACCACGAGCACAACCCAACCTCAGACAAAAGGAAAAACTGTGATTACGTGGCATTCCCCCAGATCTCACTAGTATCAGAAATGGAAGACAGATCTCCCAATTCCTGAGAAACACATAAAACTACTATTATTTTCATCCCATTAAGTTGTACTTACATGTTTCTTTATATAAAGAGACTAAACAGAACGTTTTGCTTCCCTGTCTTAACCAAAGTATATGACATATTCACAATATTAAAAGCAATTTAACACATTGATTGCCACACTAGAAAAAATTTTTCCATGGGGCCACGGTGTAAAAACTTCAAAAACAAAAGGATTCTTTCTAATTTAACGAAAAATTTGTTATTTTTTATTGTTGTCTGTGTTGTTAAATAAAAAGGTGATATTAAAAACCTGAAAATGAGTAATGTGAAAACCTGAGAAACAGTTCATAAGGGTAAAGTGTTTTTCTTGACTTGTCAGGCTTAAGGGTAGTTTAAAGGGTAATTTTAAGGTATTTAAACATAAATAGAAAAATGAAATTTACTGACTTCTATTCATTTAATCCACATTTTTAGAATTAAATTATCAATATTAATTGTAACAATAAGAACATCAAGATTTTCACGAACCAACTGCAGGGTTTTGCGCAGGTTTGCTTCACAAGGCCCCGGGCTCAAAACTAGCCTGAGTTAAATACAACTCACATGGCTAGTTAATGTGTTAAAGGGAGCCTTCATGATAAAGAAATTGGAGGGAAAAAGAACAATATACATCAATTCCGACCTCTGAACTCTTGTTACACTTCTCTTTAGTACTACCTGCTCTTCTTCCCCAGATCATGCCAAAAAACATCATTATTACATCAACCTAACTGCACCCTTTGATACTGCCAAAAAGACTTGTTATAAATTTCTAAATAACATTTTATGAAATACTACGGCTCACATTTAATCTTCCTATGAAAAATGATGAAAATCCTCTTAAGTTATATATCAAAGGCAAGAAAACTTTAAATCTATATTCGATCTCTAGAACTTCTTTTCCTCTTGAGGTTACCACCCTGGATAATTCAAATGAAAAGAATTTTTTAAAACCATATTACTGATTTGGTCACACCATCATCAATATTTTATCTCGGGGTCCTCTTGATAAAGACAAAAAAGTACAGTTAAACATATGTATATGTCAAATTGATCTCCTTTGTGAGTTTTTCTTAACCAAGCTTTGCAGTTCTGAAACTTGTCAAAGAGATCGGTATTATTCATTTACTAACTTTCTAAATATTAATTTTCTTCATTAGTTTAACACTTTAATAGTTTATAGTAATTATTTTGCAAACCACAGTCTCAAATAGCTTTTAATTTCCCAAATAGATGCTACTTTATTTTGGGTTGAAACTGTTCACTTCAGAAATATTCAATAGCTACTAAAGCAAATTTTCGATACTCTAATACTAAAGGTGCAAGTTTTAACATCAGGTCTGCCTCTAATTCCCTTGCAGCCTTCCATTTACACTACGCACATTATTAGTGCCATTTAAGTGGCAGCTGGCACCTAGTCTCTCCTTCAAGCTCGTCTGTATTAAGTACCATTGATCCACCAAAGAGCTCAAGGGAAACAGTAGCAGTATTTAAAAATAATAGACATTGCATTTTAGTAAAAAGAAACTATGTTGCTTCACTGCTTAAAAAAAATTGAGTCCTTAATTTTGACTAAATCAGTCAAAGGCTTCATGAATTCTACACTTGTCATGGACAGATAAAACATACTGGAAAAAGAATGCAAGCTTTTTCCTAGTTTCTTAAGAGCAGAGAACATGTCTTACTCAACTTTTTAGCCCCAAAACTTAGTAACATCTGACAAACAGACTCGAAATTTTATTCTATCTTCTCACACAAAGGGAGGTAGAATTTTATTTAAGCAAAGTAGATTCCTGATCATCAAACCTGAATTGTCAGGTTTTCTAGGATTTAGATTAAGAGAGCAGATACAGGCCAGGTGTCGTGGCTCATTTCTACAAAAACTAAAACAAAAAAATTAGCCATTGTGTTGGCATGTGCCTATAGTTCCAGCTACTTGGGAGGCTGAGGCAGGAGGAACCCTTGAACCCAGGAATTTGAGGTTTCAGTGAGCTATGACACACCACTGCACTCTAGCCTAGGTGACAGGGCAAGACCCTCTCTCCAAAGGAAAACAAACCAACAAAAAAAATTTACATAAGCAAATTTAAACGTATTCGTCATACAAAAGACAGCATTTTGCCAGTTACTGATCCACTGTGGCAAATGTTTTATAAAATACACGCATTATCAATGAAAATTCAAGCTAAAAATTCCAAGATTCTCCCTCATTTATAAACACTCCCAGCACACTGTGTCCTTTCTAAAGAGGTTTTGGAAATTCAAGTATGGACTCTGGCTGCTCCTAATATAACAATATATGCCTATGAAGCATGTATCAAAATCCGCAATAGGAAACAAACGAGTTTTGTTATTTCCACTGTCAATAGCAACCCTCCTCCTTTCCCTATACTGATGTGGAGGAAGTCAGAAGAGATAGGTGCCACTTTCTTAAAACAAAGCAAGTCTGTTAAACATTCCAAATTATTCTAATTTGGAGATCACTCCTTCATTCTTACAATGCTTGCAGACCAAAAGAATAAACCTTTTCAGTAGGATATTACAAGTCACGATAAAGCCATTAAGAAATTAAGAAAATCATAAGGAAAATACATTTACAGTACCTGTATTGTACTTATCAATACAGCAAGTTTATGTCATCTGTTTACAAGATGAATCATCCATCCAGAATGGCAGACAACCTCAATGTATGGCACATATCAAGCAACTGAACTTTTTCTTATAAGGTCATGATTCTCTCTGCTTCTTGGGAGCACTTTCGGCATGACTAGTGACACTTTGTATGGGTCCCATGATGTTATTCAAGGTTTACAAGAGGACCCATACCTTGCACTAAACATGACGAAAAATACAGGAGAATCAAGAGAGATCACTTTTTACTGCAGTATCCAACTTACTGGAGAGATGAGCCGCTCATTTAGAAATAATTAGCATCACACAGCTTTAAGCAGATACTCGCAACACCTGAGCTCAATGCAACAGGTGATGGCTATGAAATTACTCTAGTAAGGTATGCACTAGTTAATTTTATGCACTTATGATTGAATACTGCATCTTTAGGTTGATTTACATTTCTCTCGACTGCAAATGGTGCCAAGGAGTCTTTAAGCGTTTGTGTAAGTTTTGATAAATTTTAACTTTGTATAAGAGATTTGTGTATATCTTAGTAATAAATGATAAAACAGACTAGCATCTACATATATTTTATGCATCCATCACATGCCTTTTTCTTAATCTTTTTGCTATTTCCAGGCTGCGCGCAAGGTTCACTTATGAGTTTTTTTCAAATTATCACATATCTCAAAAAAATTTTCCAATGTATTTATTGAAAGAACTCCACATAAATGTACCTGAGCAGCTCAAACCTGTGTTATTCAAAGGTCAATTGTACATTAACTTTCAAATTTCCCACTTGATCCCAAGTTTCTAGACTACATAGCAACTCTAGAGAAATTCCTCAAAGGCATTTTGGGAGGTGGTCACTGAGAACCTGGCAGCTGAGGACATAATGGTGGAAGGCTTGAAGAAAAACTCAGATTTGGAAGAAGAGGAGGAAGAGAAGTGGGACTGGAGTCCAGCAGGCCTTTGGAGACACCAGCAAGCCCTGCTCCCCATCTCCCCAGACAAAATCCAGTGCAGCCTGGACCCCTGCGCAGCCAGCCTCCCAGGCACGTAATCATCCACAACACCCTCCAGCAGCTCCCAAGCCACACCTCACCTGGCTCCCGCCCCCACCCTGCCCTCCAAGCCCCTCCTCCTGTGTGATGAAGATTTCTCCCTGTCAGCCACCACCAGTACTATCCTCAGGGAGCTGGAGACTTCCATGGATAAGAGCAAGCCCCCTCAGAATCCAGTGGCTCCCCTGGGCCTCCGGAATGAAGTGCCACCCCAACGTGCTAGGGTCTTCACAGAGGCTATGAGCTCCCGGTATTTTGAGGACTCTGGTCTGGATGACTTCTTTCTGGACACTGACACACATGCAGTGAAAAGGAGCCCGCGCCAGCCCCGCCAGAGTCTCCTCACAACCTCTCCTGTGCCCCAGGATCCTGGGAGTGGAATGAACTAGATCACATCATGGAAATCATCCTGGGGTCCTAAAATTTTGTTGGAGGGGATCACTCCCTCCTGTCAGCCTTGGTATGCTGGATTCCTGGATATAACTGTGTGTTTCGGTGGGGCTCTAAGCAGTGACTATGGCCTCCTTTCCTCTTGTTTCAGGGTTCCACAACTGTCTTGCATGTGTGTGTCTGGTTACCACAGCCTTTCGTGAAGGCGAGGTCTTTCTGAATTAATGTATCTGTTCTAAATGCCTTAATGAAACTGTTTCTCGGAGTCTAATTTTCCACTTACACATTTCTACTGACTTTCCCTCCAGTTCCCACTCCCCTTGTGACCACTGGGGCCTTAGGGAAGATAAAGGATAGACCTGGAACAGGATGACGGGGATATGCTGCCAGGTTGCTATGGAAACCCAGGCTCTGCCTCTTGCACCTTGAGGCAGTGGGAGGGGTTGGTCTCCTCCCCTCAGGCTGAACCCCACTTCCTTGGCAGGACCCCAGTCCCAGCGGCCTCCTGATTCATAACCGGGTTGGACCACGTGCAATAGGGTGGAAACCAAACTGCTCCACGCCACATTTAAGAGAAAGGCAGGGTTTGTGGTGGCTTTTTTTTAATTGTGATTTTTAATAAAAGTACTTTGGAAGGGGAAAAAAATTCCCCAAAAATAATTTGACTGAAGTTAACAAAAAAATGTTAAGAATATTTCCTTTAAGCCTAAAGAACTATGAGCATTTACATTCCAATTTTTAACAGACAGAGGGGCATGGAAGCATGAAGGCCAGCCATACTGCACCTGAATTTTTAATAGCAGAGCTTACTCTAACAAGAAGTAGCAAAATGCCTTAATAGTCCACTGTAAGTGCCAGTTTTAAAATAAGAAATACACCACATAACAAAAGATTAGTATCCAGAACATATATAAAACTGCCCATAAATCACCAAAATAAAAATAACCCAAGAGAAAAAACAGGCAAAGGAAATGGAGCACTCAATTCTCAGGAAAGTATTAAATGGGCAACAAACAAAACACAGACCAGTAACCTGGGTATGGTAATGAATACCCGTGTCCCAGCTACTGGGGAGGCTGGGACAGGAGGATCACTTGAGCCCAGGAGTTGATACCAGCCCGGGCAACATAGTGAGATCCCATCTCTAAAAAAAAAAATGAATAAAAATTTTAAAATAAAAATAACAACCAGTAAAATGCAAAGCAAAACATATTACTTCTCACCCGAGATCCCCCAATTATTAAAACTTCAGGCAATACTAAACACTGGCAAGCAAGTAGGAAAAGAGCCTGCAAGCCTGCAAAACTGCTGAAGATGAGTCTCCACAGTGGAGAACAATTTTGCAGTTATCTAATGAAATCAAAAATGCTCTGATGAATAATCTAGCACTTATCTTCTAGACACATATACAAGAGAAACTCACCCATTTGCACAAGACAAAAACAGAAATAACTGCCATTCTATTTCTAAAATATAAGATTGGTAACAATCTACATGTCTATCAAATGGGAAATGAATAATAAGCTGTAGTTTATTCACATCATAGAAACTTCTATATCTAAGATAACCATATGTGTACTTATAAGAATGAAAACCAGTAATATTCACAATTATGCCATGTTAACTGAAGCGAATTAAAACTGTCCCTGGCAAACCGAGACATATAGTCATCCTATTTATAGCTGTCAGAAAGTGAGCACAGAACAGATCTCAAAAATATTGAAATGAAAAGTCAGCTGCCAAATATGTACTGTGTGATAGCCTTAAATATGTCTAAAAGTGTTTTTAGTATACACAAAGAGGTACCACATATTGTTCATAAATATGTAAATATATTTTAAAAATAGGCTGAACATAAAGACAAATGGATGCATGAAAACAGAATAGAATTCAGTAATACACGCACACATAAACGGACAATTTCCAACAAGACAATTCAGGAGAAAAAGTATACTCTTTTCAACACATGGTACTTAAACAATTAGATATCCACATGCGGGAAAAAAAAAAAAAAAGAACCTCAATTCGTGCCTCAGACAATACACAAAATTTAACTCAAAATGATTCAAACTAAAATGTAAAGCCCAAAACTAAACTTCTAGGGAAAATCTGCATGACACTAGGTTAAGGAAAGATTTTAGACACACCAAAAACATAACGCAGAAGAGAACAAATTGATAATGTAAACTGTATAAAAATTAAAATCTTCTGCTCCCCAAAAGACACTATTAAAAGAATGAAAAGACAAGCCACAGACTGGTAGTAAATATATGCAAAGTATGTATCTGATTAAAACACTTGTATGCAAAATATATAAAGAACTCTCAAAACTGAATAACCAATCCCATAAAATATAAGCAAAAGATTTAAGACACTTCAAAGAAAGTATTATGAATGCCAAATGAAAAACACTAATCATCACAGAAATGCAAATTATAACCACTTAGGTACCACTAAACACCTGTCAGAATGACTAAAATTAAAAAGGCTGACCATACACATTGTTGGCCAGCACGTGGTGGAACTGGAACCCTCAAACATTGCTGATGGAAAGTAAAATGGTACAACCACTTTGGAAACCAGCCAGCCAGTTTCTTAATCATACATCCATCATATGATCCAGACATTCCACTCTTAGGCATTTATCCAAGAGAAATGAAGGCATATAGCCATACAAAGACCTTGTACACGAAGTTCAAAAGCTTTAGTTACAATCAAAAATAGAAAAAATGCTACAAACAGACCAAATGACCAACAGGTAAATGGATAATTGTGCTGTATCTACACAACAGACTAGTACTTAGCAATAAAAGAACATATAACATAATTCTAATTTACATAAAAATTCTAGAAAATGCAAACTAATCTACAGTGACAGATCAGGAATTCCCTGCAGAGTAGAAGGGTAAAAGAAACAGGCAGGAAAGAGGGAATACACAGGGGAATGAGAAAACTTTGGTGGGTGACAGACAGGTTCACTATCTCGATTGTGGTGATGCTTTCATGGGCATATACATGCCAGAAATTATCACACTGTACACTTTAAATATGTGCAGTTTATTGTGCCAATTATACCTCTATAAAACTACCGAAAAAAATTTTTTTGTCTCATCGATAAAATAGCCTGGAAAGACATGATAAAGGTCTCAAGAGAGAAGAGAAGGGGATGGAAACTTGTATGGGGAGTGGGGAAGTCTTAAAACTTTAAAGAGCAATGAAAATGTTAACTGTCAATTTTGAGTACAATGGTATGTAAAGTGGTCTTTTTACTCTATCTTAAATTTATCAAAAACACTAAGAAAAAACAGCAAAGGTTTATGTGCATCAATATGAGTATTAAGCTTTAATAAATTTTGTTTCAAGGTGATGCTATATATTCAAACATTTGAAATTTGGTTCTTTAATGTAAGAGAAACAAAAATATTTTCCCAGAACCAGAGAAACGTCAACAGAGAAGCCAGCATTTGCTTAGAGCAAGAGCAGTATCCCCATCACTGGGCCTACCATCAATCTATTTTCCAAACACCTCACATTTACCACCTGTCACCACCTCCCTTCAAAATTCTATCCAACAGCTCCTTAGAGAAATGGTTGATTCTGGGCCTGGGACAGGCAAAATACAAGATGAGCCTGAAAAATCTGGTAATTAACACAAGAAAATGCTTTAAAAAAAATATTAGGGCATAATGGTGACCAAAAAAAAAAAAAAAAAAAAAAAACAGGGAAGAATCAAAAGAACAAAGGCGCCAAAGCTGGAACAATCTGAGCAATAAAATAATAATGAATGAATTAGGATAATATTGTATTACAACCCAGAAAATGAAATTAGTATCCGTGAGTTCGTGCTGATATAAATTAAAAAAATATGGGGGAGAGACAAATCTTCCTTACAAAGAATTTAAAATGCTGTAGAAGGAATGAGGGAAATAAAATCACCATTAGAACACCACAGCAATAACTGCAGGCCAGGATCCACTAATGGATGCTAAAACTTCCCAAGGAGGGAAGTTTCATTTGCATGGATTCAAAGTATCTCCTCCAAAATATTAATTAGCAGTAACTTTAATATATGTCCACAAATTTAGATTCTCCTCCCTCTCTAGAAAGTAGAGCCTGATTCCTCCCTCCCTTTGAGCATGGGCTGGACTTAGTGACTAACTTCTAATGAATACTATGGAAAGGAGAAAAACACTAACCTAACAAACACCACCTTACCCAAATGATCAGGGTTAAATTCAACCAGGAATGATATTACGTACCCCCAATATGATGTGATAAGGTTAAATCACTTCTGTGGCATTCTTCCCCAAAATCCATAGTCCATAACCTTAGTCTAATCATAACATCAGACAAACCCAAATGAGATGTCAAGGTCATAAAAGGTAAAGAAAAGTCAGAAGCTGTCACAGATCAGAGGAGAATAAGGAGACACGAGTACTACATGCATCTTGGATTGGACCCTGGAACAGAAAAGCGACATTAGTAGAAATAAAGTCCATCGCTGATCTAACAGTATTTTATCAATGTTAATTTATTAGTTTTGATAACTGCACCAAGTTTGTATAAGATATTAACATTAGGGAAGCTGGATAATGAGTATATAATACCTCTCTGTATTGCAACTCTCCTATAAATCTACAATTATCTCAAAAATACTAAGTTTTCCTGAAAGAAAAAAGCTTCAAGATTGGAAAACTTAACTATTTTTCTTAGCAGATCCCTCCCCCATCCAAAATTAAAAGCTAGCCCTTTAGGTTCATAATTAAGGATAAATCTATGTTCCTTCGCATCAAAACAAAAAGGTATCTTGCAGTTAATACTAATGCTCTTCTGGGAAACTTCTAAAAATATGAATTTCCTATCCTTTGAATCCCCTAAGACACAGGTGGATACACTCCAGGAAACCCTAAGGACACGGAGTCCACAAACTCGGGTGTAAGTGAGGCACAGCCTACAGGCTTGCATCAACGGTGTAGGGGAGAAGCCCTACACTGAAGGGCAAGTAGGTGCCACAATCACAACTTCCAGATTCAGAATCCTCCAAGTTTTTTGAATAAGGAAATAGCTGGCTATATAGTACCCCATTAGGTACCACATGCTTTACAAACCAGTTTAGAAAACTATTTGGGTTTCAGAGCTCTGGTTCTCTTTTCAGTAAAAATATGAGAATATCCAAGATGTCTAAAAGCATTTTTAAAATATGCAAAGGGCTGTGGAATACACGATGCTATTATATAGCCACATAATAATCACCAAAGATTACATCCCTACAAAGTAGATGTGCACACCATCCAGGAAGCCAGATTTTTTCTCTGAGTCATCTTTAATCTTTTTTATTAAATACCTAAAATACAGCACACATGCTAAAAAGCTAAGCAATATTACAACATGAAAGACTGATCACCTGATAGAAGGGGGAACCCATCACTTAAACTCATCTAACGACCTTATTTAAGAAGCCACAGCCCATGAGAGCAATTTTTTAAACTGCTTTCTGCCCTGTAAAACAGACTCTTTATTCTTCACGTGTGCAATAGTCCCAGCTCTTAACCCTATCACCTGGCTTGCAATTTATTAGCCTTGGCAACTAAAGTCAAACTGAGTGCCCAAGAAAGAAACAAAAGAACAAAATAAAGAAAGAAAGTATCTGATTTTCGAGATACATAAAAAATCTAGTTAATCGCTACTATGTGATCACCAACTACAAGTGAGATTACAGTTGCTGAATCTAAATTTAACTCCAGAGCTTGGAAGGACAGTATTCACTACCAAAGGTTGTTCCCACTAGCTGTTGACAACTTGGGGTGGGGGCGGGGAATGGCGGGGGGAGGCAGCTTTTCTTTTTCTGACCTACCTACTTTGAAAATTATCCTCCTTTGTAAAGTCAGAATAGTCTTATCCAAGGCAGTCAGAGCGTAATATAATTAAATGAATACACAATGCCTATTTGAATTCTGAAACACTTAAAAAACCAACCAATTTGCAAAATGTTAAAAGACCAAGGCGGCAGTTTTATTAAACTGACAAAAAGAAAAAAATTGGTTTTAGCCACAAATTTAGGCTTTACATTAAATATTTTAACATTGGCAACATCTGTCTTAAGGACCACATACAACTCACAAACCTATAAAAATTTAAAACTACCCTCTGCCCTTTACTTTCTATGCAAAATACAAGTGTAAAAAAAAAAAAATTGTAAATTACAAAAGAAAAACTGCTCTAAAGTAGGTCACAAACATTACCAAAATCTCCTAATGTTCACTTAGTGGACTGTCAGCTGAGAATAGCAAGCTGAGTGTGAATTAAATAAAGAACAAAGAACTGCCTACTTTTCTACCTGTTAGAAGAGGTACAAAAGCTCAGACTGAAAAGTACCCAGCTCCAACAAAAGTAATCTGTGACTTGTTTGGGAAGTTGGGAGGCCCCAGCCTTGTCACAATTTGCTTCAATTCACTTGTTCTTGATAAATGAATGCCTAAGTAATCAGGTGAGGTACGAATTTGTGAAATAGTCACAATTTTCAGATTTCTACCCACCTGATAACCATTTGCCAGAGGCCAAGAACAGTTCTTTAACATTTAAAGTAGAAACTAACAAATTTGCCCTCAGTAATGCATACGGTAATTTCATTCTGACATATTTTACCTCAAACAGTAATAAAATCAGCTACATTCAAACTTAACAGTTTAAATGTAGGTCATCATAGTGTTTTAATATTTGATAACTTAAATTGCTCATCTTTAAGACTTAAGTTAAAATGCTAGTTTGCAGGTAACTGGAATTGCTGCACAAGCCGAGTTCCAAGCAAAACAATGTTTCATTATAAAACTGTTATTTATGGCAACACCAAGGAAGGTAAGAACTTGTCCATACAATATTTTAATCCTTTAGCTACTTTCTGTTAAGAAGTATCAGGAAAGTACTTGGTAAACAGAAACAGAAATATTAAACGTCCTCATAGTTTTTAATTTCTTTACAAGTATGTGCTCCTTCTGACTGCAAAAATCCCTTAAAAGGCTGGTTCTAAAAAGCATCTGTACAAAAATATACAATACAGCAAAATAAATGTCTTTACAATAGCTGAAATCTATTTAATTCGAAATTAATTCAAAAGAGCTAGTCCCAAAACTTTTATTGTAGTTTTGTCTCAAGTAGACATTTGTGATGTAAAGTTAATGATCTGAATCTATAACATTTATTTCATTAAGCCAAGGAATACACTGGCTTTAAACTACTTGAAAATACTAAAATACTACTAGAAAAATATAAACTCAAGTCCTTGAAGGTAAGAAAGGCATCTTCTATGTTTTTGCATATACGCAGGAACGTAGCAGAGTAAATGCTAAATAAATAACTAAACCTAGCCAGACTTTCATCCGAAACCATCTAACACAAGTGTATTTTCCAATACATATCAAACACCAGTAATTCACGTAGCGTGACAAGCTCCACAGAGGTCAAATTTATACTGTAACAGGGCGCGAACCTTTTTCCATTACAATTTCATATTTTTATTTTTCTGAGATTCCCCTTTTCACAGGTCAAGTTCATATTTTAACCCACAGATGCTGGTGAGGTCTGAAACTCATCACTCTGGACCTCATTTTTCTTCAACTAGTAAGTTAATCTACTCAAAGGTCTTTCTCCAAAAGTCTGCTCCAATTTAAAAAAGAAAAAAGGAAAAAGATTCAAGGTCTAGCACCAGAGCCTAACTTCCCGCTGGCGGGAATTTCCCATCACCACGCTACGAGATTCAAACCTGATGAAGAACATAGTCCGTGTTCATTTGCGTGTACTCATTTTTTTCTCTGCTTTTTCCAGTAACTATTACGGCCGCACCTCTATCAACTATCGGTGCGAATACACGTATGAAGGAAGCCCGAACCGTTTTCCTTTGTCACATGCCCACTTCCAACCCTAGTCCCCCTGGAAGCCCACAACTGGCCTAAGTGCAAATGCCGCTGCAATCTCCTCGGCAGCTGGCCTTTGGGGGCAGATGCTGCCCCAGAGACAAGTGCTCTTGGCGCAAAGGTGCCCTGGAGCCGCACATGGCGCCCGGCAAAGAATGAAGCAGGCTTGGGGGCCAGGAGCCTGAGGGCCTGGGTTCAAATACCTGCCCCTCACCGTCTCCACCTGTGTGCCTTATGCCTTAGTCCGCTGTGGAATAAGAATAATCGTACCTACCTCTTTGGGTCGTTGTGGGAATTAAATGAGGGGCGGACAAGTGGCCCAGCACCGTGCCTGGCACACGGTGAGGGCTTAGAACAAACGTTAGTTGTTATTACCACTAAGCACCCATGCAATCGCTGCTCCCTCTTCTCTCCCGGGAAAGCGAAGCAGCGGCACTTCTGCTCTGCGGGCCGGTAACACTCTTACCGTACTTTAGCGCTGCCCCTGACCCTAAATAAAAAGCCTCCTCCTGGTCTGGACTAAGCTGGAGCTCCTCGGCTAAGGGAGGAAAGGCTGGCGCGTGGCAGGGAGGAGGGACGGGCGGGAAAAGCTGACCAGTCGGCCCCGCGGGGCCCCCAGGCCCCCGAGATCGTCCTGGGGCCCGGGCGGCGGCCGCAGCTCGCTCCCGCCCCGCGTGGCCGTTGGACGCAGCACGCGCACGCGGCGGACACGGCCACGCGCTCCAGCCGGTGGGGGTGCAGGGGGCGGGAGCCGCCGCGCGCCCGTCCATCCGCCGCGCGCGCCTGCGGCCGTTGGGGCGGAGGGAGTGGGGGTTGGGGGACGCGCCTCGCGCGGCCGCAACTCGGACTTCTCTCTCTCCCAACGGCCCCAGCTCGTCCTCGTCCTCAGGCCGCGCCGCCCCGCCCACACCCCGGCGTACCTGCGCAACAGAGCGGGAGAGGAACAAGCTTTGCTCCACTGCACTGAGAATGGCAGAAATCCCGCACGCAACTGCGTCCGCACACACGCGTGCTCCGCCGCCGGTCTATATAGCCGCGATTCAGCCTAACTTGTTGCGGCCAGGTCGGGCGAGGGAATGGCCAATCCCGACTGTGTCCTTTGGACTCTTCGAACAGCAATTGGGTACTGACTCAGGATGAAGGCGTGGCTCTTGATTGGCTTTGACTCATGCCTATGAGACTATCAGAATCTCGTTTCCCTAGTAACAGATTGGCACTAGGAGCCACCAATAGCTGGAAGGTAGCGTGAAAGGGAGGGTGGGCAGTTCCTTGACTGATACCCATAGTAGCAAATAAATATGTGGGACTGCTTTCATTCGTTAAAACGTCTTCCCCTGGGCGGAGATCCCTTTTCCATGCAGGAGCGGTTGCTCCACAAGGTGGGGCCCGTGTACTTTGGGGAAGTAAACCCCAAGCAACTAGGAGGCGGGCGCCCAGGAGGCCAAGGAAGGCCTCGGCCAATCTCCACGCCGGAAGGAGTTGATTGACAGGGGGGTTGGACTACTCCAAAGAGCCCGAATCCCAGGGCCGCCCGGCTTTCTGGGGCGGTGATGAGGTTGTCCAGGCTCCGGCTTCTGTCCTTTTTCCTTTCCTTCCCTGCGCTTGTTGGGTCTGACCCCTGAGGTCCCTTCTGCTGCCTTTTCCCCACGGTTTGGTAGCTGGGGAACCAAGTGGGAAAGTTTCCCGGATTTTTCTCCTTCTTTTTATGACTTTTTAATTTCCATGGGGCAGCCTAAGGGCACTTGCTGGCTCTTATCATTAGTCAGCGCTATTGTTGGGCAACTGTGAAAGCCGAAGAGGAAAGTCGCTCCCGCAGCGAATGCGAGATCCTGTAAAAAGGCCACACGTGTAAACCACTGAGTGGAGAGCCGCATTTCGGCCGGTGCCCTCGAGTGCTGCTGCAGGCTGGCGGGTCGGCTCCGGGTGTTTCACGGGGCTTCTCTTTTGTCGTTGCTGAGGAACGGTGGTTCGGGCCTCCGTGCAACATCCTGTGCGTCACCACCTTTGTCATTCAGTTTTCCAATTGCTGTAGGTGTGGGAGGCTTATTTCACCTTTAAAAGGTAACTTGTCAAACTCCTTTACGGACGTCCCAGAGATCTGAAACGCCTGGGGGCTTAGTGGCGCCCCAGCCTGCTCGGGTCCACGTCGCTTAGTATATTGCTGGGCCCTCTATTGGTCACCGTGAGCATTTTATGTGGAAATAGCTTTGGTTCCAACACGTTAGCATGGACACGCCCCGGGTTGTTCTCATTCCAGGCATGTGACCTGGCGGAGAATTTTGGAAATGAAGCACGTGGAGCGTCGCCGTTAGGAGGGAGAGAGGCCGAGCGGGCCGGCCCAGCCCGAACTGGAGGGAGGAAAGGCGCCGGCCGCAGTCTGGTGGGACCCGCGCTGGGACTTGGGGAGGCCCAGGAGCGACGTGAAAGTCCCATGTGACCCCAAGTCCCCACTCCGGCATCGGCCCGCTCACTGGGCACCGGAGGAGCTCCCGGGGCTGAGGTCCAAGATGCTGTCGCTGCTCGCCGTCACGCGTTCTCAGACAGGGGCGCGGCGCTGGGCCGGGAGCTCCCAGGGAACAGGACCCTGAGTTCTCTCGAGGGAGCTCAGCCCGAATGAGAGACCCCACTAAAAGTTCTCCGGAGTAGGGAACGTCCAAGATCCTGTGAGCCATGCAAAGGAATTTGAACTTTATTCTGAGGGCAGTGGAGAGTCCCTGGAAGGCTTTTTAACGGGTGGACTAAGATTTGCATTTTACAAAATGACTCTCCAAATTGAACTAATGAGAGCGGATTGGTGAAATTTTAAATTTACAGATGGGTAATTTAACTCAGGTAACAAGTGATGGGGAACATGGCTACTCTTAATCACATTTGGAGGGGGTTTTAAGGGATACAGCTCTTTTTACTAGGGAATCTGGCAGTATTAATAAAATTGTGCATATCCCCAAAACAATAATGTAACTTCTTGGTTGCTAGCCACATTTGTTTACAAAGGCATGTACCAAGGTGTTCACTGCAGCATTGTTGGAATACTTAAAATTGAAAACTTAGTGCTCATCAATTGGCAAATTGTTTAACGATTATATGAACATAATATCGAATATTATGCAACAATTTAAGAACGAGAACTATACAGATACAGATTGATCTCTAGTTGTTAATTGTATCGTTAATTGAAAAAAAATCACATTCAACAAAACATAAAAATTCCATAAGTTAAAGCAAGTATGCAAGGGCATGGGAAAAGTACGGTAGGGAAGTTGTAAGTTTAAAACAATAGGCATTACCTCTAGGGAATCCAGTAGGTTAGAAGCGATTATATGTTCAAGAATTGTGTTTTGTAAAGAGATGTAGAAAGAAGGAAAAGCAGGAAGAGGGAATGGATTGCGTGACGGAGAATGCAGGCAAGCCCCTTTAAGTGGCTGTGGCTCTCTTCCAGAGAAGAGAGCAAGTTGGCTTCTTCCTGTGGTGGCTTCTCCAGGCACATTATAAACCTTCAGGCCCCAGGTGCTGGATACTTAGTAATACTGTACTTAGAAAACGTTCAATGATTAACTTACCACTAATGAATTGTCTAGAGCAGCGATCCCCAACCTTTTTGGCATCAGGGACCAGTTTCACGGAAGACAGTTGTTTTTCCATGGTTGCGAGCGCGCACGCATGGGGGGCGGGGGGCGGGGGGTTCGGGATGATTCGAGCATATTACACTTATTGTGCATCTTGTTTTTATTATTATTACATTGTAATATGTAATGAAATAATTACACAAACCTCTCTGCTAATGATAATCTGTATTTGCAGCTGCTCCCCAGTGCTAGCATCACCACCTCAGCTCCACCTAAGATCATCAGCATTAGATTCTCATAAGGAATGCAACCTAGATTCCTCGCATGCGCAATTTGCAGTGGGGTTCGCGCTCCTATGAGAATCTCATGCCTCTGCTGATCTGATAGGAGGTGGAGCTCAG
>RJWJ010019655.1:0-29993 GCA_004363605.1 Indri indri | reverse complement strand
TGGGAGGCCGAGGCGGGCGGATCATTCTGAGCTCAGGAGTTCGAGACCAGCCTGAGCAAGAGCGAGACCCCGTCTCTACCAAAAATAGAAAGAAAATTAATTGGACAGCTAAAAATATATAGAGAAAAAAATTAGCCGGGCATGGTGGCGCATGCCTGTAGTCCCAGCTACTCGGGAGGCTGAGACAGTAGGATTGCTCAAGCCCAGGAGTTTGAGGTTGCTGTGAGCTAAGCTGACGCCACAGCACTCGCCCCAGGCAAGAGAGTGAGACTCTGTCTCAAAAAAAAAAAAAAAAAAAAAAAAAAGAATCAAGGCAGCATCTGCTTCTACTTGCCTGATTTTTCATGAAGCACTGAAGAACATAATCGATGGCCACAAAAGAAGGAGGGAAATTCAGCTGTGGGCCTTTATAGGACTGTGAGACACTTATCAACTCTTCAAAGTTCAGTCTTTCCCTCAGGTGCCGTTGAGTTGAAAGAAATCGATGAATTAATTCTGGAAAAGGGAAAACAGAAATCAACATTCCAATACTTAAATTTAATAAATATCTTCTAGAATACCTAGCCCACATAAGGCACTGTGCTAAATGTTATGAATACCAATATATCCTACATATAACCATGAAGATTAACTGATTCCAAGACCAGTAGGTACATTTATATGGAACACCATCATCCCTCCTGGGCAGATGTTTTACCACAGTAGTGAGTCCATAATCAATGGGAAGGGGAGGAAGGGAGAAGCACAGAGAAAACTGGTTAATCAAGGTATTTTGATGCTCAAAGCTCTAGCTCTAAATCCTTTGCCCACTCTTACATCTCAGGTTTTTACAAATAGGGCTGAAAACATAATAATGCATTATATTGGGTTCAAACATCTGCTGCTATTCAGGATCTATAGAAAATTAGACTACAATATTCAATTTTCCCTGTTAAACACTTCAGAGGATTTTACTTACTATAATTGATTTCTCTCTTTACATAAAAATAAATTTTCTGACATGATTTTTTTCTTGGTAACAAAGCAGATAAAGTTAAATGACAAACCACAGGCAGAAATACCCAAAGAACCTCTCTCTCAGAGAGACATTTCTATATAACAGATTGGCTGGATTGCCCATTTTAGTAGGTGCTAAGAACCAGGGTCCTTGTTGCTAGATGGCTCATGTAACAGCCCAAGAACAGAAATCTGGACAATTAAGGGGGAGAAAGATGAAAGGGGATGTGGTAGATTGATTGCAAAAATGACCGCAATTCTCTATCCCAATTTCTATCCATGATTTTTTAAATGTGATTTTGACTCCCATCAAGAGTCTGTCTCCCCATCCCTTCAAACTGGGCAGGGTTCATGCCTTGTATTGATGTAAAGAATGTGATGAAAGTGATGTTTACCAGTTCCAAGCCCAAGTCTCAGGAGGCCTTTTATGCTTCCATGCTCTCTTTTTTAGAATGGTACCACTAACACAAAGCCCGGGATAGCCTACAGATAGATCCAAGATCATGTGGAGCAGAGCTGAGTCATCCTAGTCAAGGCTGTCCTAGTCAGCCACCAGCCAGCAGACCTCCAGACACATGCGTGAACGCTAGCCAAGACCGCAAAAACTGCCAAATCAAGTCCGCCAAGATCAGCAGAAGTCTTCAGCTAATCTGTGGACTTGTTAGCAAAGAGAAATGTTTATTACATGCCACTGAGATATTGTGGTTGTTTAATACACAGTATTATTGCAGCAACAGATAAATGACCCAGAGAATGATGACATACTCTTCAACTCATTAATGCTGAACTGCTACAAAGGCCATTCATCAGAAGTTCTCTGCAAACAGTTTCTATCTTTTTAAATATTTGGAGTGGTCAAGTTTGGAAGGTATGATGCTAACAGATGTAGATAGAATACATTTTTTTCATGATCCAGTTATGCTGAGAGATTACAGTTAAGAACTAAACTTGAAAAAAATTTTCTAGAGTAAGTCATAAAATTTGGTAATTAAAAAAATATTTTCTAAATTATTGTGTACCCCAATTTTCTTGGTGATAGCTTACAATGTTTCGTAAGAAGTTGAATTTAGCAGTAATAATGTCTATCTTCAATGTGGTCCAGCAGAGGTTATTTTTCTCATTTGAATTTGTTTTGAGATTTAAGAATAACTTAATTATTTCAACTTATATTTAGAAACTAGAAATGCAGAGCATCTTGAGAAACTTTATCTCAGATTCATTATGTAGGCAGTAAAGCCTAAATACTTAACTTTCTTAAGAATCAAGCCATCCATTTCAATTTGGTAGTCATTCTTAGAGACAAATCTTGTTCCAAAAGAAATCTTTTCTTTTCCTGACTCTACACACTGAAATATCAAGCAACTTTTAGAAAAAAACACAAAAAACTCTAGCTGTTTCATGACATCATCTAACAGAGTTGCAAAGATTATTTTCTGTTATAGACTCTAAGAAATAAAGTGAATGTGGAACGTGTGGTCGGAACCAGGAGATTCTGTTTTTTAGATAGAGGAGGAATTTATGACACAATTGCAGTATTCATGAGAGGCAGCATAGTTTTTGAAGCATGCCTGGCTTAGAAACCCAGATGCTGGAAGGAAAGAGGAAAAGAAGTGGAGGACACCGATATGCATGTGGGGACGCCCACGGGGATGTCCCACCCAGCTCCCTTCTAAATCCTCAGAGGCCTGGTGGCTTCTCTTGCCTATATACTCCAGTATGATCCTCTCTTGAGACTCTGGAACACAATGAAACATAGTGGAAGACTCCTCCAATCTAAAATGTATACCTCTCAACCTCACATCTTCCCCACATGGAGGAAGATTTCCTCTTTCACCCCAGCATTCTATTGTTCGCCATTTCTATCTTTATCGTTCCCACTGTTCCCTCTCCCTGGACTACCCTTTCTTTCTCCTCTCTGGATAATTTCTCATCCTTCAAAATGCAGCAACCCCTGTCCAAGCTGAGCCCCAAACCACACCTTCTGCATGGAATCATGTTGATAATGCTAATGATGAGAGCTCCCAGTTACTGAATGCTTACTATGTACCGGGCACTGTTATAAGCTCTTTTCACATATATATTCATGTAATGATCACGACTACCCTATGAGGTCAATATGGTTATTATATCCATTTTATACATGAGGAGAATGGCACACAGCATGTAAGTGGAAGAGATGGAACTCAATCCATCTCTTAACCACTACATTTTTACTACATATGAAAATATAACTATGTTATACAATATATATAGTATTATTTCTATACTTGTAACTGGTTTACTGAGTAATCCTAACTCTGCGAGGTATAAACAGAAAATCATTTTGTTTTCCCAATCATTGCCTTCGCCCGTGCTCTGTCATCTCTTCCTTTCCCATCAGCTAACTGACACAGCGAATTGATTCCATCACTTCCAGTTATTAAAACTCAGTCTCGTTAACAACAAAATGAAAACATTGTTTTTCTTCTTTAAAAAAAATAAGCTCAGTCTGGCCTTTCCTTCCATAGATTTGATGACCTTCGTTCCTTAAAAGTTCAGTGGCAAATAGTACCATTTCCCTAAACCAATTCTTAGTTAAAACTATTCAATATGAAATATCAGTCAACATCAAATCATAATCCTTCTGCTGGGTTTTAGCAACATAAAAAAGAATAACAGATTCTCTTCCCATAGTCAATATGTGTCATGTATGAAAGCAATCAAAAGTTTTAACATTTCTAATGTATATACTATCCTTGAGGGCTATAACTATTATAACTAATAATAATTTAATGAATGCCAACAATATTTAAAGATTTGTGCACCCATGTAATTAGAGTTAATCCTTACCTATTTGGTTTACAATTTTGTCAACATGAATCTAAACTAATTAGGTATAACAAAATCTTGAATTATAACCAAATGATACCTTTAACAAGTTGTTCTAAAGAAAATCCTTTAAAAATACCCCCTGCACACAATCTTTTCTTTTACCTAGTACAGACTCAAAATCTGGACAGGGAAAAATTTAAAGCCCATAATTTTTTAAAAAACAATTTCGGCTTCTACCACCCACATGTCACTTTGAAAACAAGCTCCAGATATTGCTGGGAAAAGAAAAGCACCAATTGAGCCACATTTATAGTTATTTCATTTCTCAATTATGAATCTGGATCAAAACCACTGGTGTCCATCTACTAAATTCAATAGATGCCAAAATGACATTTCATAAAATTCAGTACCTATTCCTGATTTTTTTAAGGACTCAGAAAAGCTGGGACTGGAAGGATACTTCCTTAACATAATCTTATAAATCTAAATCAACAATAATGGGTTTTCCATTAAGTCATTAACAAAACAAGGATGTCCACTTTCATTGTTTCATTTTAACACTGTTCTGTTATCTCTGCCCAATGTAATTGTTAGGGTGGAAAGGCTTAGTAGGTGCTCATGGTGTGGGTGGAGAAAGATTTCTCACTCAGAGATTGAGATATAAAAGTAAAAAAAGTTTATCTTCTCAGAAGGATAGAGAAAATGAGAGAGAGAGAGAGAGAGAGAGAGAGAGAAGGGAAGAGGGGAAGAGAGCAGGGAGATGGCATGGCAACCCAAAGAAAGAGAAGGAGGTGCCAGCAGCGAAGCCAAGTGGCTCCCTGATTTTAAGGGGGATGAAGAGAAGAAAAAAGTGATTTCAGTTGATAACAAAAGCAGCAGCAGCTAGATGACAAAAACTGCAAGGATGTCAAAGTCCAAAAGTTGGTTTCCTGCCCTTCCTTGGAGAAGGGATTATCACAGGAGATGTGACTCTGTCCTCAAGATCTGGTTGAGGCCGTAGCTCATTCTCCTGCTGTTTACTCAGGAACTCTGTAAAAGCAGATTCTCAAAAAAACAATTTTGAAAGGGAGAGATTTACATCTCTCTCCCGTTCATTCAGCTTTTTCAGAAGTTGTGCAAAACAGAACTCCTGCAGGGTACCTGTTACTTAGACAACTCATAGGATTGATCTTTAACCATTACTGGGGAAATTGTAGGATTAGGTATTTTTCCTATGTGGGATTAAGTATTTTCCTGTTATTTTTGCAAGGATGCCCCTTCAGTAATAAGACGTGAAGCTGAAATAAGAACAGCAACTATTAGAAAGATATAAAAATAAAGTTACTTGTGGCCAATTAAATGTGATTAAATATCTACATTCAAGAAAATCCATTGAAAAACTTCCAGAATTGATAGGAGAATTAAATATAATACAGAAGTTAACCACACTAGTTTGAATCACAGCTTCACCAGTAATGAAATGAATAACCTTGGGAGATGACCCTCTAAGCCTCTGATCCCACATCTACAAAAAGGGGATGATGATAATACTACTCTCACTGGTCTGTCATGAGGACTAAATGAAACGATACATTTAAAGCATTTAAATACATGGCACATAGTAAACATTTAACAAATACCAGCAACAATAATAATAATTTCATTATTATTTAAAAGTAGTACAAGATATTAATAGACATAAAAGCTTTACTATTAATAAATGCTACCAGTAATCAATGGAAGATATAATGGGAAAAATGTCCTATTCACCATAGCAACAAAAAATATAAAATATCTTGTCGGATAGGACATTTTGGCTGATCTGGAAAGCAGAAAGTAAAGTCAAAACAACATTTCCACACACTCCATCCCACTCCCCACTTCCGCCAGTCTCTGTTTAAACCTGTGTATGGGAGTACTGGCTTTCTGCCTGTGGGAGGAGGCTGATGTGAAAAGCAGACTGGGATCATTTGTGTGGAGTCTCTATTATGCGTTGCATCTACAGTATTATGACAGGGAGATAAACTGTCATAATTGATTTTCACGAAAGAGGTAGTAAGATTACAAGGACAAGTACTACTGCTTCCAGCTCACTTATCATCTTCGGAATACCCAAAATGTCTCTGTGCTTCAGAGTTAAAACCATTAATCTGGCCCTGATATCTGGAAATGTTAAATAAACTTCTGGCCCCTAAAAATACCCTTCTTAGGGATCATAGCACTTCAGTTAAACAGGCTGAGGTGGAGGTTGTCTGGAATCCTCATGTAAGCACAACCCAGGGGCCATTCAGACTATAATGCTAGGCTAGCTAAAGGGAATCCATTTTGCTTCCAGTATGCTTTCCGTTTGTTCTTAAAATTTAGAATGAATCTGCTGCTTGCTTACGCAGCTGCTGGGGAACGTGATTAGAAAATAGCCTTGAGGAGGCCGGCGCGGTGGCTCACGCCTGTAATCCTAGCACTCTGGGAGGCCGAGGTGGGCGGATCGTTCTGAGCTCAGGAGTTCAAGACCAGTCTGAGCAAGAGCGAGACCCCGTCTCTACCAAAAATAGAAAGAAATTAATTGGACAGCTAAAAATATATATAGAAAAAATTAGCCGGGCATGGTGGCGCATGCCTGTAGTCCCAGCTACTCAGGAGGCTGAGACAGTAGGATTGCTCGAGCCCAGGAGTTTGAGGTTGCTGTGAGCTAGGCTGACGCCACGGCACTCACCCCAGGCAAGAGAGTGAGACTCTGTCTCAAAAAAAAAAAAAAGAAAGAAAATAGCCTTGAGGAAAAGCAGATCAAGAGTCCAGAATAGGCCAACTGGATACTGATGACAAGATCCACCAGATGACCTACTGTTTACTGATAACCATCAAGCAAGTCATGATGACTTGCATAAAGCTTGCTTTCTGCCACCAACCTCGTTTACCCTCTCCCTTTATAAATTGCTTGGTAAGCAGAGGAGAAGAGATGGTCTTTGAGACAACAGTCCACCATCTCCTCAGTCTGTCAGCACTTGAATAAACGACCTTTCCTTCACCAACACTCGCCTCTCGCATCTGGTTCTTGGGTGGCAGGCAGCCGAACCTGTGTCTGGCAACACTCCCACCAAAGAGGGCCATTAGAAATCAACCTACAATAATAATTTGTAAATCTCCTTTTCTGCTATACTATAATAATTAAATCGGTGTGACTCTAGGACTCTATGTATAATAGAGAGATGTGTAAGAGAATAGACAGAAAAAAAAAGAATAGATAGCCCAGAAATATGCCCAATTATACATCTGTAAATAAGTATATTATGAGAGAGGCATTACAAATCAGTAGTGAAAAGACCTATTATCAAAGAAATTTTGCAGGAAAATTTGGTTAACCACTTGGAAATTTTCTTTGTATTGTGTTAATTATTCTCAACTACTAGATATTAAAATTTTCCTATTCAGTTTACGTGTGGAAAAAACAACACTCAATGGGCTTTTTCCTATTCTCACATTCAGCAATAACGATCAACACAGAAGACTTCTGTGACCACAAGTGTGAGGGTTTCTCCCCATCACAAGCAAGCAAGCAATTGTATAGCAAGCACCAACTGGGTGTCCTCCAATTTAATTCTTACACTATCTAAAAGGGGCGGTCTTGCTGAAATAACAGGAAAATATCTAATCCCACAATTTCCTAATAACAGCTAATCGTGAGCTCTCTCCCTGCTCTCGGCTTTCTCTCCCTAGCTGACAGGCACCCTGCAGGGACTCTGTTTTCACAAACATCTGAAAAGAGTCAAAAGACAGAAAGAAAATGTAAATCTCTCTCTTTATATTCACCAGCTCACTGCCCTTTAGAATCTGTTTCTATAGCCTTAAGGAGTTCCTAAGAAGCCCCTGGACAAACAGCAGGGGAGCAAAAGCCAGGCCTCAGTTTTCTGCTCAAAATCATATCTTAAGGGCTAGATCACAAGATCTTTGACATCTGATAGCCACTTTTGTTGTTATCTGTCTGCAGAGGGAAGAAAGAGAGGAGCGGATGCAGCATTCACATTCTCACATTTGGCTACAGCCATAAATCATCTTCACTCCATTCTTACAATTCCTAAATAAAAAGCCTGAATACCTGATTCTCTCTGCCAAAATACTCTTCCTCTTTCACTGTGTTGGCCCTTTCCTGCTTGGGAAAGTAAAATAAATTTCTTCTTTCTATCCTAATCTTTGGAGAAATTTTTCTCAAACCCACGTGCACTAGCTCTGCACTAGCACTCCACCCTAGCACTGTCTACCTGGGGACAGCATCACATCCCACAGGTCAAGGGCTCAGTCCCCAAGACTGCCCCCTACTCTTCGAGCATAAAATATATATATATATTATATATATATATATATATATATATATAAAATCTCACACAGGGCAAGATTTCTTAAATAGGATACAGAAAGCACTAACCATAAAGTAAAAAAATTGTACTACATTAAAATTAAGAATGTCTCTTCATCAAGACATCATTTAAAGATTGGGGGGATAAAATCCAAATACTGGGAAAAGATATTTGCAGTACATTTATCTAACAAAGATTCATATTTAGAATAGTTTGAGAACTCTTATGAATTAGTAAGAAAAAGACAACCTGTTGCCCTATAATAGAGACATAAATGATTTCAGGAGTTTTGCCCTGAAGGAATATGTGAACGTGTTAGTTCACATATCAAAAACTGCATCGCCTCAGGAGGGCATCTCACCAATCAGCAGCGCTTTTCATGGCGACGCTGTCTCAGACCTGTCAGCTTGCGCCTGACACTTCTGTACAACAAAGCTCGGTATGGGGCCACAGGTTGAGAACCGATCAAAGAGTGCCTGCCTGACAGACACCTGAGGCTAAAAGCAATTAGCCTAAAGGACAGTTCCTGCTTCACTCCTGACTACCTGTCTCAATCAACAAAAAACTAGATAAAGAAATATAGAGCCACTATATTTCTGTTTAGCCTTTCTGTTAGGTGATAATTTTATCTTAGAACTTAGAAGTTTGTCTTAGAAAAATTTTGTAACTGTTTGCTCATGTAGATAGAGTTAATTAAGGGGTCTCTAGAAGCTTTTTGGGAGACTTTAAACCTAAATGAACTACCTGTTATTATGTAAATCTGTTACCACTGGCAACCGATCGCTGTACCAATAAATACTGATGTGGGACTTTACTCGTAGCATCACAGCTCACGGGAATGCTGGAGGTCCCCTGGCTCCCCATCTTTTAAAACTGTACTTTCGTCTCTGTGTCTTCTTTTATTTCTACATTCTCTATTTTCTATTTCTATTATTTCCTTATCCCTTGCGAAGACCCCTGCTAAAGAGACCCGATTTTTTGCTGGGAGTGTAGCTAACTCCTTGCAACAACCCAATAGAAAAATGGGCAAAAGACTGGAACAGGCACTTCACCAAATGAGATGTCCACATGACCAATAAACATACAAAAAGGTGAGCAACTTCACTGCTTACCTGGGAAATGCAATTAAAACGGAAATATGATACAACTACATACTCACTGCAATGGCTAAAATGGAAAGAATGTACAATTCCAAGTGTTAATTAGGATATGAAACAATTGGAACTGGTGAGAGTATAGTTGGTACAACCATCTTGAAATATTGTTGGTCAGTATCTAATAAAGCTGAATATATATATGCCCTATAACCCAAAACCTCCATCCTTGCATTGTGATACACCTTCATAATAATGTCCCCAAATGAATTATGCCTCCCTGTAATAGCAGCATTACAGCATTTACACTGCACTGCTGCCATTTCTCCCAGCAAGAGATGGATACTTCTTAACCCCTTTGAATCTGTGGCTGGCCTTGTGACTTGCTTTGACCAATATAATATGGAAGAACTGATTTTTCCAGAGTTCCAGCACACAGGCCTTAATAGGTTTGCAGCTTCTGCCTTAACCACTATGTAAAGAAGTCCAGAATATGCTGCTGGACAGAGAGGCTGCATGAGAAGAATAGAGGTAACCAGGTTAATACCCAATACCAAAGTCCCAGATGGGTGAGTAAAACCATTTGGACTTTCCTGCCCAGCCAAGCTAGATGAATGAGCCCAAATGATACAACGTGGAACAGAGACAAGCTGTCCCCAGTAAGCTCTGTTCAAATGCCTGACCTACAGAATCACAAGCAATAAAATGGCTGTTGTTTTTAAGCCACTACATTTTGGGGTGGTTTGTTATGCAGCAATAGATAACTGAAAATGAGTATATAGCAAAAGAAATGAATACACATGTTTACCAAAAGGGATATGTACAAGAATGTGCATAGCAGCACCATTTAAATCACCAATCTGAAAACAACTCAAATGCCCATAAACAACAAAATGGATAAATTAAGGTATATTATTAAAATGTAATATTATTCAGCAACAAGAATGACCAAATTACAAGGATGACTCTTATGAATATAATGTTGTACAAAAGAACCCAGACTCAAGAGAGTATATATCATATGCTTCCATTTATATAAAGAAGTTCAAAAATAAGCAAAACTAATCTAGGCTGTAAAAGTTAAGAAAGTAGTTGGGTGGAGTGGGGGTTGGGTAGTAACTAGAAGAGGGCAGGGGGGGCTTCTATGGCTCTGATCATGTTTTATTTCTTATTCTGGGTGCCTGTTAAATGAGGGTGTTTAAGAAAATTTATTGAGTCATATAATTTGTGTACTTTCCTATAATATATGAGAGCTGTCCGGAAAGTATTCAGCAATAATTTTCATATTACATGGCTGGATACTTTCTGGACAGCCCTCGCATGTTATACCTGAAAAAAAAAAAAGTTTACACAAAAAGATTAAACCACTGCCCCCCTTCTTTGACAAAAATAATTTGTTATATTTTAACATCGCCTGTAGAATTTTTTAAATGTATATTTCAAAAAAAATACAGAGTCTGAGTAAATATCTCTAGGCTGGAACCCAGCCATCTGTAGCTCCGAAACTCCTTTAAGTGATTTTGATGAAGTGAGCCTGGATTGAAATATTAGGTCATTAGCAGAAAGAGTGCTGTTTCATTTCATCATTATTATATTTCCTCTAAAAAACATTTTTGGCAAAGAACATGAAGCACAAGCAACTGTCCTCAAACTGCAATTATCTAAAAGAAAGAAAATGGCAAAGTACCCACTTCCACCCACTCCCCACTCCAGGTTTGGCTATTTCACCATTCGGAAAGCTTCTACAGATCATTAAATGCTTTAATTAGTTTCATGCATATGTACTTATCTCAAATCATGCCATTAAAACTCCATTCTTTTGCCACTTTGAAGGGTGTTTACCAGATTATTTAAAAGACGCTCCTAGATGCCATATACGTTTTAATTAGAGCAAAAAAATAGTTGGCCCAAATAACAGAAAAATGAGTTTTTAAGTCTGGTATACCTTGGAGATAACAACAGGCAGATCTTAATTTTGCAGGACAAATACATGCTTCGTGAATAATTATAATTTTAAATTCATTTTTGAACCACATCTATATTGTCTGTCTGCTTCAGAATGACTAGATGATAGACAGATATATAATAGAAATGACAGGCATAGACAGATAGATAGATAGAGACATATACATAGGGTAGCAAACAGAGATACAATGGGGCCAACTGTGTTTAATCCATCATTTTCCCCTAGATCTGCTCCATGAAATACTCAAGATATTTTGATCTCTCAGCACAAAAGTTTTGTGGATGAAAAATAAGATCCTCTTTACTAAGCTATTGTTGTGCATCAATAGATTGTATTCAGAGAAGGTATTCAACAAATGAATGAATTCTGATTCAGTTTTTTGAAAAGTGGAAAAATTAAATGGCCGATTTAGTCCACACCATCCAAAGAGGAAAAAAAGGCAGTTGAACTGATTTTACCAGTTGCTGAGTGTCACATAAACAAAAGAGGTGGGCATCTTCTTAATTTCTTAGGGTTCTCCCATCTTCAGAATTTACATTTTTGATGAGGGCAATTCAATATTTAATGAGTACTTTTCCAAAGACTAAACTTTTCACTTACCTGAATCTGCCTGACATATATCTGTATAATTTTCCAGCATGAACGAAAATAAGGTAGACAGCTAGACAAAATAAAAATACATTCATCAATTAATGAACCCCAAACAGCTACTGTAGCAAATACTGTCCCCTTACTCTTCTGGGGCACTTACCTCCCAGCTGCTGCAGGTGTTACGAGTCACACCTATACCTGCCTCCAGAGGTTGCCCTCCCAGATGGGCAGCACCTCACCCAGAACTGCAGAGGATATTATAAACACACCCCTCATGGAGGGCTGCCCAGAGCCAATGACTGGCTGAAGCAAGGATATAACAGCCCAGTCCCCCACCTCCCTTGCCCCTACGAGGGACAAACTGTGATGCATTTCACACTTGAGAAATGGGATCAGGCTAAGGTCAGACTCCCCCAGAAAGCACATTTTTGCCAAGCTTCTTCACTTGTCCTATCTCACTCTCCTCACTCCCTTATAAGTTTTCCATGAGAACACTCCTTTAGTAAGTCACTTGTACCAGAATCCTTGTCTCAGACTCTGCTTCTAAGAAATCCAATCTAAGACAGCACTAAATTTTGCTCATTATGATCTCTTATTCTCTTTTTGGCAGTGAGATTCAGAGTTAAGGGATACTCTTAAATATCAAATATATTTCAGAAATAAAGGAAGATAAAGGTACAAATCCATCAGCATTCCAAGCATTACCTAGGTGCTGCCTCTATGCCTACCAATTATCTGCAAAGACTTGCATTGATATAGCACAAATAATTTCTTCTTCAAGGCCTTCCTCCCATGAAGAGTGAACACTAAGAAACTTTATCAATCTGGGAGTAGATCTGGGAGTTGAGGGAAGGAAGACTTTCCATACAAATATCAAAATGTATGATTTTAATGCTGTCGATGGGTTTGTCAATTAAGAGTAAATAGAAACAGTAATGAGATATTGCTTCACACCTTTAATCAAAAAGACAGATAACAACAAGCGTCAGCAAAAATGTGAAGAGGCTGGGCATGGTGGCTCATGCCTGTAACCCTAGCACTTTGGGAGGCAGAGGCGGGAGAATCACTTTAGGTCAGAAGTTTGAGAACAGCCTGGGCAACATAGCGAGACCCAGTCTCTACAAAAATTAAAAAATCAGCTGGGTGTAATGACACACACCTGTAGTTCCAGCTATTTGGGAGGCTGAAGCAGGAGGATCGCTTGAGCCCAGGCACTGGAGGTTGCAATGAGCTATGATGACTCCACTGCACTCTAGCCCGGGCAACAGAGTGAGACTCTGCCTCAATCAATCAATCAATAAAAATATGAAGAAATTGGAGTCCACACTGCTGGTGGAAATATAAAATGGTACACCTGCTTTGGAAAACAGTTTAGCAGTTACTCAAAAAGTTAAACAGAGTTACCGTTCGAGCCAGCAATTCCATTCCTAGGTATATACCCAAGAGAACTGAAAATATGTTCATATAAAAACTTGCACATAAATATTCATAGCAGCATTATTCATAATAATTAAAAGGCAGAAATACCCAAATAATTCATCATCTGAGGAATAGACAAACAAAATGTGGTCTATCCACACAGTGGAATATTATTCAGCCATATAAAGGAATGAAGTCCTGATACATGCTACAGCATGAATGAACCTTGAAGACATGCTAAGGAAAAGAAGCCAGACACAAAAGACCACATATTGTATTAAATGGCAAGAACAGGCAAATCCATAGAGACAGAAAACAGATTAGTGGTTGCCAGGGTTAGGGTAGGTGAGAATGGGGAAGTGACTACTAATGGGTATGGAGTTTGGGGGAGGTGATGAAAACATCCTAAAATTGATTGTGGTGATGGTTGCACAACTCTGTGAATATACTAAAAACCATTGAATTGTATGCTTTTAATGGGTGAATTGTGTAGTTTGTGAATTATATCTCAATAAGTCTGCTATAAAAAAAAAGAGTCAATAGGAAAGAATGTAGTGATGCTGGAATGTTTGTGCATAAAACATATCAATTTGGAGGCTCGCTCTATATTCATCACTGTATTCTACAGTGCTTAAAAAAGACAGTCAATGCTGTGAGCTCCTAATGTGGGCAAAGGAAACATTTGATTGAATCACAGTATATCATTTTTATAGCTACCAATAATAAATCCAGCAATTTAATTCTTTTTGGAATTTTCTTAATTATCTTTAAAGATTATAATGTGATACACAAATATATGATTGTTAAAAACCATAAACAATACCAAATGAAAATAAGAAGTCCCTCTTAACAACCCTACCCATCCACCAATACTACTCCTGTCCCCAGAACTAACCACTGTGAAAAATTTCCTGTGTATATTTTTCCAGACTTCTACTGTATGTTTTTCTTTCACATATATGGGATAAATTCTACATATTGTTCTATAAGTTGATTTTTTTTCATTAACAACTATATTGGAGATATTTCTGAGACCTTTTTATTGTTAAAAGTACTTTTTAAAATTAATGAGCATTAAAGCTGGATTTATGAATTCTTTTTGTAAGCTTTAAAAAGGCCTTCCTCACCCACGTATATTTTCTTCTAGAGCTTTCATAGGTTTGTTCTCAAGAGATTCTTCCATTTTGTAACTCCTTAAAGTAGTCTTTCCTTCATAAAGTAACAACTTTACCTCCTGTTAGGGCATATATCCCAAAATAGAATAAGGCTATCTTTACTTGTTAACTAGACATCAGGCAGCCCTCTTAAAAATGTGAACTTCAAAACTGAAAACACCATCGTCTTCCCAAGTCACACTCTCTCTCAATAGCTAGTTCCAAGACAATGTCACTACATCCTCTATTAAAGCCTTTCCCCAAAGTTCCTCAGCTTAAAATGAACCCAAACTTTTATTCTTTCAATAAGAGGGGGTAAAGGGAAGCATTTTACCAGAAGAAGACAAGCTTGCAAAACAGACCTGCAACTGGCATTGTTCATCAGCATATTCGATGGACTGGAAGATGGTAAGGGCATGGAGTTGCCTGGCCTTCATCCGCATGCTGTAACCTCGGTACCACTTCTGGATGATCAATACTGCTCTTAGCACCACTAGTGAATGGGCTATAAAAGTCAGAGGAAAACAGTTAGCATGCAGCTCTTGGAGGGAAGTAGGTATTTCACAAAAACAAACAAACAAAAAACAGTCCTCCTGGATTCCTAGGTTATAAGAATATAAAAACTCCAAACAATGAGATTGACCTTTATGTTTTTTATAAAATGCCCTTGAGTCTCAAACACTCAGAGAATAATGGTGGCATAGCCATTAGGAGTAGAAGTTTTGGTGTAAGGCTGTGTGAATTTGAATCTCAGGTCTGCTAAGATTCATAGACAGTATGCGACTTTGGGGAAGGTATTAAAACTCTCAAAGCCTCAGTTTCCTCATCTGTAAAATGAGGATAATAACAACATCTACCTTTGGCACTACCTAGACATATGAAATCTACATGTACTCTATGAAGTAGCAATTCCATTCTTCAGTATATACCGCGAAGCAATTCTCACACAGTACATAAAAGAGATAGACAGGGCTGCAATTTTTTCTTTGTGGCAGTAGGGAGTTTGATACCATCACAGCCTGGCTGTCCATCGCTAGGAAAGGGAATGTGTGCCTGTGCTGGGTGCACACCATGCAATATCACCCTACAACTGGAAGCAATAGATTAAATAAACCCACAGCAACATGGATAGGTCTTAAAAACATAGTGCTTCTGTTAGAACAGTTATTAAGAAATCAGAGGCAGAATGAAATATAACACGATACCATTTTAATCAATTAAAAGTATACATATACAAAACCACAATGCACACTTCATAAGAATATATACAAAGGAAAAGATACACACTAAACATAATAGATGGGCTATTTATAGTGAGGTGAATGATTACTGGATACATGGATAAAAAGGAAAAAAACAAATTAACTAACATAAGAACGGGTCTTGCACACACCAATGATGACAATGTACAATGAATTGAGAAGTATGATTCACTCTACCTTCTGCATCTGAGATTCAGTTGATATAAGACATGAATAAATAAACACCTGCCCCCCATAGAGTTATTATGAGGACAGAAGGATGTACTACTGGTCAAGAGTTTAGCCCAATGCCTGGTGTAGAGCACATGCTAAGTAAATGGCAACTATAAGTATTGTCTTGTGGACCAGCCAGGCAGGCTGTCTCTCTTCTGGGGCTAGTAGCCTTTGAACCATCCTGTAGCTACACAGTATTGAAGAAAGAGATCAGGTGAGAGACAATGAGATTTAAAATTTAGTCTCTTGTGCCTCTTCAAGTTTGAGGGTAAAGAGCAATCAACACCAGCTGGTTCCTTTTATTCACACTATCATTTTTCCCAGTTGGCACATAAAAATTAAGAATTGGCTATAACAAGAACAATTTGAGTTCTGAAAGCAGGGATTCAGCCTCCACTCCCAGCATCCCTTGGCTTAGTACTGCTGTGGTATAGGTCAGGACCTAAGGAAGCTAGGGAAGCCCATCTGAGGTTTATTTATGAGCTTCCCTAAGGCTCTTGGGTTCCAGGGACTCTTGCTTCATTATTCAGCTTCCAGAAAACCCTGGGAAACAGACTTAAGGTCAAGTATCATGATCTTTATAGGGAAAAACCACAGGGAGAAAAATAGAGTGACTTTTTCAATATTGCCAGGCAAACAAATGGTAGTGCCATGGCTGAAATCTCAAGTGTTCTCACGGTATCATTACGGAGAGCCTGGGCTCACCAGAAGGGACTGTTTTGTGGGAGTCACTATCATGATGAACCAACCCTCTCACCTCAGGGGTTCTCATATTCACCAAGCACAACAGTGCTGGTCCAGTGCTATTTACTGAGCACTTACTAAGAGCCAGGCAATGTATTAGTTCCTGCAGTCTTCACATCATGAAGCTGAGAGAGACGAAGGACTGACTTAAGTTCACTTAGCCAGTAAGTGGAAATGGACGGAGAGGATTTGAACCCAGGTCTGACTGACTCCATAGCCCAAGCTCTTAACCTCCATAGAGCTATCAACATTCTTCTGTGCCTCAGTTTCTTTATCTGCACAACGATGTAGTGGAATAAATGATCATTAAAGTCTCTTCTATTTAGTATTAGCAAAATCAATAATAAATAAGCTTATCATTACTTCTATAATTAATAATAGAACAAAATAAACTACCATACGTTAAGGGTCTACTTCAGTCTCCACAAGTGTTATCATCTCCATGTTACGCATAAGGAAACTCTGAGTTCAGAGAAGCATACGTGTTGCTAAAAGTCACTTAACCTAGTATGGACTCAGGTCCTCCGGCTCCCTCCTTGACAGCCAGTTACTTCATTCCCTAATCTATTTGTATCTTTCCTCCCTTTGAATGATAATTGCCACCATTTATCGAATGCCTACTATGTGCCTGGCGCTAGCCAGACACTTTACATGTGTTGCTACTTCTACTCCTCCCCAGCATGGGGAAAGAGGCAAGCTAAGTCCCCTCTCCCATCTCTACCTTGCTTCTGTGGAGTCCCTTGCTGGGATCCCCACCCGACTCTCCAAGGGAGGAGCTGCTGTTTTGTTTGGTGAGCGCGCAATATGTTCATTATGCTCGATTCTACTAGTGCGCATGGATACTGTGCCTCGGAGAGTACGCAGCCGTGCTCAGTTGCCTGTCTCGCACTTCCTCTTCTATTCCAGAGTCAGGAAGCTGAAGTGCCCCCACCCCAGCCCCACTCGGGAATGACCCATCTCTGTCTATGCTTGCGCTCCTGTACCTGGGCATGTGTGCCACTAATTAAGCTACCGTGTCTCAGCTCTAACCCCACCCTTCTCCAGTCACTCAGTAGGGCTGAGGCTGGGGCTCTGCAGATCCCATTTCAGCTTTGCCAGTTGCCCCCTGTTAGGCTCTGCCAATAGGGTCGGAAGAGGGACAAGGGACATACTCCTTCCTGTCTGCTTCCTGTTCCTAATAGGAAGCATAGTAACCTAGCAACTGCTCTTCACCCTCTGCAACAGCAGTTGAATCCAGCTTGCAGCTTATCTAGCCTTTGCAAAACCAGCCTCCTGGCAGCCCCTGGGACGTTAGCACCAGCTGAGAAGCACCGCTTCTCAAAGGTCTGAGTTTCAGCGCCGCAGACCCTCCTCTACATTCCTAAATTGGAATAAATCCAATCTTTTCCCATTGTTCTCTCAGCCCTAGGGGTGGTAACTTTCTTGTAGTTGCTACCTCTATAGACCTTAGAGTTTCTGTTCAGTTACCTAGTACCACCTGGATATCTACTTAACAATTCTTTACATTCCATTCTCTCTGTTCAAATCACTCTGTGGTTTCTGCCTCCTGACAACCCTGCCTGATGAGCTAGTCTCAGGAGGGTGGGAAAAATAGGTCCTGCTTAGACCTTAAGCGTCCAACTTCCTACGTGCTCCAACTCAGGCTCTCACTAGAGTTCTACATTGGGATTTTGATTACTCGTGTGGCGGTCGATAAGGTGGACTGTGATCCACATCCTGATGCTGTCCCTTGGGCATACGGTTCCTGCAGAAACCTCTCCAGAAGAGGCAAGGAGACCGGCAGGGCAGGGTTGGGCATACCAACATCAGACCTCTAAAACCTCATCTAATTCCTACGAGCCCACCCGCCCACTGCGAGACACTAGCCAGGAAGGACCCTCCTCTGGAGGAGAAACCTCCAAAATGGCAAAGAGTAGAGCTCAGCTATGATAGACCCTCCCCGAAGGGGTCACTGGCTCCAAAACCCCCGACCCTCCCCGGAGAGCTGAAGATCTGTGTCATCCAGTTCTGAACTTGTTGGACAGCTTAGATTTGCTTCTGGTCCTGCTGCTTTACCATGTAACAGGGCTTGTCTTCCCAGTCACATTAATGCCGTGCAGAAAAAATAAATAAATAAAAGCTATTGCCACATGTGTCCCAAAGGCCTTTTAGTTTTGTTTCTAGAAGGAAGCAACAGTACAGGTTTAATAAGTTATCTGGCCAATTTTCTGTGCCCAGCACAGGTGGTTTCTCTAGTGCCAAGCTGTTTTTTTGGTCTTGCTTTGTTTTTTAATAGGTTCTTTTCTCTGGTGGAGATCATTATCATGGTATTTTGCAAGAAATTAAATATCCATGTAGGCAGTTAGTAAGACAAATAATAGATTCAGAGCATCTGCTTTGTGCCAGGCATTGTGCTTGGTGCTTTATGTGGATCATCTAATTTGATCTAATTTGATTTAATCCTCCTAACAATCCTATGAAGTGTCATTATCCTTATTTGACAGATAAGGAAACTGAGGCTCAGAAATAACTTGTTTCGGGTCACATCACTTGTCAGTGGGAAAATGTGGAGTCGAATCCAGATTTCTGTAATTCTAGAACCTGGGCTCATAACCATTACGCTATACCTAAACCTAGCGTGGCGTTTGGAATCAGGCATAAAAAAGAGACAGTATGCAGAATAGTAGCTCTCTCCCACACCTTCCCCCCGCTTAACATTCCCTCTCCCCTTACCTGTTCTGTTGTTCTCCACGGCACTTTTTACCATCTGACATTCTATACAGTCATATGTTTATGTGTTTATTGTCTATCTGTCCCTATTAGCTGAGCTGCATGAGAACAGAAACTTCATTTTGTTCACTGCTGCATCTAGGACAAGGCCTAACAATGGACACTTGTTGAGTGAATGAATGAATACTATCTAGGGCTGTTGTAATAATACATACTAATGTATTACTAATGTGTTGACATAGGTATTAGTAATATATTAATTGATTAATATAAAATGCTTAGCACACTGCCTGGAATATATTAATAGGAAACAATAAATGATAGATACTTTTTAAAAAATTGTCCCTCTCCAGACTAACAAATTCTAGTGTCCCAAAGACTTCCTAATTATACATAACATTTCGTTAGAAATTTCACAAACTACTGTGGACACCCAGGCTACCATCTCAGAACCCAAAAGCTTAGAGCAAGAAGAGCCAGGATGTACCGGGTTCACTCCCTTAGAGTCTGCGGTCTTTGCTCCGGCATCACTTCTGGGTGATACCTTTCTTGATTACCCTTTTTTACATGGCACCCCTCTCCCCATTGCCTATCTCCTTCCTTATTTTTTCTCCATAGCATGTATCACCATCTGATATAGTATTGATATATATTTTGCTTATCATTGTCTGTCTCCTCCCACTAGACAGTAATCTCCATAAAGGCTGGGATTTCGGTCTGTTGGGTTAGCTGCTGTATCCCTTGAGTTTGGAACAGTCCCTGGAACATAGCAGGTGCTCAATAAATATTGGTTGAATGAATGAATGAAATTACTGTCTAGTTAAAACTTTGTGGCTGGGCGCAGTGGCTCACGCCTCTAATTCCAGCACTCTAGGAGGCCGAGGCGGGAGGATCACTTGAGCTCAGGAGTTCAAGACCAGCCTAAGCGAGAGCGAGACCCCGTCTCTACTAAAAATAGAAAAATTAGCCAAGCATCATGGCACTTCCCTGTGGTCCCAGATACTCAGGAGGCTGAGGCAGGAGGATTACTTTAGTCCAAGAGTGTTGGAGGTTGCAGTGAGCTGTGATGACACCACTGCACTCTAGCTCGGGCAACAGAGCAAAACTCTGTCCCCCCCACCCCCCAAAAAAAAGACTTTGTGTCTTGTGTTTCTCTTCATGCTGGCTGGTAGTTTTTATGCTTGGTTTGTTTTTGTTTTTTAAATAAGAGTTTCTTTGACAGATAGTTCCTTTTTTTTTTTTTTTCCAGTGAGACAAGGTCTTGTTATGTTATCCCGGCTGGTCTCGAAGTCCTGGGCTCAAGTGATCCTCCTCCCACCTCAGCCTCCCAAGTAGCTGGGACTACAGGCACACACTGGTGCCCAGTGACAGTTCTTTAAACAAGAAGTTTCACATTCAGAAGGATAAGGCATTTAAAGATGCTCTGCTTTTGAAATTATGCCCGCAGAGGCCTCCCAAGGAAGCACCAGGATGAGTGAATATTTAATGTACCTTTAAGGGGCCTGGAATCCAGTCAGGAAGAGACAGAGGCACAAGTGTAATGGAACTGATTAAAATGAATTCAAATGAACTGGAAAGAGAACAAATCCATTAGTGGCAAAGACTTTAAGCAAGGAGAAGTATCTATTACCTCAGCTGTTCAAAGCATGATGAGAATAGGTTATGGCTGAACTCTGGCCTGGGACCACGGTTTTCATTATTGTTATTTTTGTTTACACATATTCTGCATCTGCCATCTGCTAAAGTGTGTGGCTGTCCCAGGGAGACTTCTAACCTTCTTGGAAAAACAGCTCGAAGCACAAGCTCAGTGGACATAAGATAGTCACAAAGCGTGCTTCTAGGGTAGCAAGTAAGGCAAAGATCTTATGAGGCTCAGTCATCCACAAACTCTGGCATCCTTGCAGAGCAAGGCCGCAACACAGAGTCCTTGTTCCTGAAAACCATTTTTCTTAAATGAGAGGGAAATGCGAGTAAAGCATGAAGCCCAGTCTCCAAACAATGACTTTTTAAATAAAACTATCACTTTCCCCAAGCGATAAAAGAGATTATCATTTTATCATTCTGAAAAACCTCTGGCCTTCCAGTTAGAGAAGAGCAAGAATTTCAGGTCCTTTCTGTGACTTTTATAATCTCATTCTCCCACCCACCAACCCCATACACATTGGCTAATAAAAATAAGTTCTGAATTTGTAATCAGGAGACTTCCATTTTGGTCCCGACTCAACCAGGTGCCAGCTGTGTAACCTTAGGCAAATCACATAACCTCTCAGGTCCGTAGTTTCTCATCTACACAATAAGAATTTTGGATTATGTGATTGCTAAGATCTGTTACAGTTATCAAATACTCTAATTCATCCATCTATTTTTTTAATGCCACAGCTGCAGCCCACCAGTTATTGCACATAGCAAAGCCGAAAATAACCATTCAAGCACATAATATGATGTGTAAAACTGAAAACTCAAACCAGAAACTTCTGGACTAAGAAGACAAATTCTAAAGCCTACTCAAAAATAATAAATAAGCTGGAATCATCCCTGTAGAAAAATACAAGTCAAGTCACTAATATCTTTGGCTTTCCCAACAAGGAATTGTAGTCAAAGGCTGCTGGCAATTGGTTTGGGAACATTAAACATTTCACCTATTACTTCTCCTTTAAATAGCCAAAAATACGATTACTATGGATGATCTGTTAACTGGTTCAAATGATAGCCAATAGAAGATGAGCAAAGATGGATGGGGAAGAAAGTGAAGACAAGAGGGGGCTGGGAGGTAGACACATGAGAAGGATCCAAGGCTCAGAGGTTTCAATGAAGACCAAGCGATCCGAAAGCAGCATGATAATCATGAAGATTTGAGAGGTGGAGCTGTTCCAGGTGACCACAGGGTTGGAAATGGGAGTAAGCAGCTGAGGTTGAGTAGAGGGGGTTTCTGGAGTTCAGGAGATCAAGGTCCTGAGATACCGAAGTGTTTGGGAGTTATTCATGTATACAATGAAGATACTCAGGCTGATGCTGTGACTCAGTGGAGAGTCTTTAATGAATGAAGAAGTTAGTGGACAGCAAAAACAAGGAAAGGCTAAAAAATGGTACCAACAAAGGACATAAGCCTAGGTTGCAACCACCACGAACTTGATAAACTTAGCTCAGGTTGCACAAAATTAGGATTTTTTTTTTTTTACTTTTTATTTTGAAATATTTTCAAATGTATGGAAAAATGGTAAGAATAGTATGGTTGCTAATGTTTTGTCATATATATATTCTCTCTACACATATCATCATTTCTTCAGTCTCCTTTATTCTAAAACAATTTCTCTGCCTTTCTTTCTTTTTAATGACACTGAAATTTTCAAAGAGTATAAGCCAGTTGTTTGTAAAATATCCCTCAGTTTGGATCTGTCTGCTATTTACTCATGATTAGGTTCAGGTTGTATATCTTGGCATAAGTGATGTGTCTTTCTCAGTGCATTATGTGTGTCAGGAGGCATACAATGTTAATTCGTCTCATTACTGGTGATGTTAACTTGGATCACTTGGTTAAGGTGGTGTTCCTATGAAATTCTCTTCTGTAGAAGTGCTTCTTTGCTCTTTATAATTAATAAACAATTTGCAGGAACATGCTTTGAGACTGTGTACAAGTTCTGTTCTCCAAAACAGCCATTGATGATTTTTGCTTAAATCAATTATTTCTATGGTGGCTGCAAAACAGTGATTTTCTAACTCACTGCTTCTACACTTATTAGGATTAGGATTTTTAAGTGCCTCGTTTAAAGCTCTATTTTATTCAACAGGGCAAGAGAACAACACAAAGATTACATAAAGCCACTTTATGAAAGGTTCCATAAGAGTTGTAATCCTTGGCTATACCACTAATTCAGGAAAATGTGAAGCTTTATCTATACAACACCAAAATAATAGGCCAAATTAGTAAAGCACTCAGACCAAGAGAACAATAATTTACAAGTAACTGTAACCTCCCTAACGTATTATTTTTTGCCAATTTTCTGAAAGAATAATTATGAAGATAGCAATTTTTAAAAACTACTATATTCTTAAGTATGTAGAAGAAATTTTACTATATAAAAGTATTACTATCATTTTAAATTATTAAAATATCTTCTCATAGAAAATATGTTCTATTCAATAATTTAATAATGACCTTTAATCCTCAATTAGGTAAAAAAATTAAATGTCTTTTCTGCAATTTTCTTTTATGTTTCCCTTGTTATTAATTACTAATCTGGGTTATATTGCCAAATTCATTCATCCGAGGTCAAATACAATCAGCATTTAATTTTTGTCTTTTGCAGCTGCTAAAAAACCAATGCGATATAAAGCCATAATCATATAAAAAAAGCATTCTGATTATGGGAAATAACTGGCAATTGGGGCTGAGGTATTGCCTTTTCTTACACTGAGTTGAAATATGTCTCTCTGTAACAGGATTTTCTAACAATTAATATGATCCAACTATAAAGCTGGCTTCTTTGTGAATTGCCTAGTATAGGCTGGAAGCTGGTAAAAATCCTTTAAATAGAGAGCAGAACTCCACATCCTTTAAGCAATATTTTCTGCTTTCTAAAGGCACATGATTCTAGCTAGAATGGATATCTAAATAGCCCCTGCCCCTGTCAGAGACTTGAAATACTTGCAAATTTTAAAGCAAAGGTAGATTAATCACACAGCAAATAAAGAAAAAGATGAAGATGCATTTAGTTGGTAAAGAATTAAAAGGTCACTGGGGTGGATTTTTTGCCTGTTTCACACAGGCAATAAATGTGTTAGTAGGACCAATTCTATACGAACCTCAAGGCCAACACATTATCATATCAAAAAGTGAATATATAACTAAGAATTGTTATTGAGAGGGATCATAATTTCAAATGAACAAAGTGGTCTCCTCTTAAAAAGAAAAGTACTTATTTAAAATGATTCCCAATAAACTACAGACTATAGTATATAGTCTATATAGTGGGCTGAAAATAAAGATTTGGCAGTCTTGACATATTGATGTCAAAGCCACGGAATAGATAAAGTCACCCAAGGAGAGCATTAGTGACAAAATAAGAGGGCCAAGGGAGAACCCAGAGGAACCCCAACATTTAAAAGTTGAGAGAAAGTGGAGCCCACATAAACAGTTTAAGCAGAGACCTAAAAGGAAAGCCAGGATAATGTGTTGTCACTGAAGCCAAGGACAATGAGTATTTCAAGAAGGGAGTGTGCAGGAGTGCCAACTACTGCCAAGAAGTTGAGTGAAATCAGTACTGAAAATCCTCCATTGGACTTTGAGGTCATTCAGGAACCTGTCAGATCATTTTCCTTGGGCTGGGATAGATGAGGAGACAGGAGACAGTGGTGTGAATGCCCCCTTCAGAAGCGAGCTTGAAGGGGAGGAGAGAGAGCGGGGAACCGGAGGGGACAAGAGGGCCAGAGAAGGCTTATTTTAAAGGAAAGGAAAAAAAAAACAGTTGCAAAGGGCAATTTTGGACAACTGAGAAATTCTGAACATGGACTCTATGTTAGATAATGTTACTCCATCGATGTTAAATTTCTTCAGTGTGATCTAGTATTACAGTTATATAAGAGAATATCCCTCTTTTTAGGAGATGCGTGTTGAAGTACACAGAGGTTGATATCGTAACATCTACTACTTATTTTCAAATGGCAGGGAGAGAGAGAAAGGATGACAAAATGTCAACGGCTGGTGAACTTAGGTAAAGGGTATATGGGGGCACATCGGACTCGTCTTTCATTGTCTCTGTAGGTTTGCAATTTTCAAAAGTAAGAAGTTGGGGGGAAAAAAGCAAAACAAAACAAAATGGCTTGAGAAAAAATATATATCCAAACCGAAAAAAAAAAAAAAAAGGAAAAAACAGGAAAGGCACTTGCACATGTCAAGATGCTGATGGGTGACAGCTGGGGGACCACGCAGGAGAGGCAGAAGGAAAATCAGTGCTCCTCACCCTGCAGCTATAGAGCAAACAGATACTCTTCGAGTGACAACAGACTTTAAAGAGCATCTTATCTGATGTCTGCATTTCAGCGAGGAGGAAAATGAAGGAGGCCCAGCTCACAGTGATTTCTGCTGTACCCCACGGTGCCAGTGAAGGCTGCCTGATGGCAATTACAGCTGAGAGCCCTCCAAGAACCAGTAACAAGAAGAACGGGCCTCTAAACTTTGAGAAAATTCTTTAGGGAACACCGAACATGAAGGAACCAGTGTCATTCATTATTTCCCATGAAGGTCCCAAATTGAAATATACATCTCTGTAAAGGACTTAAAATTGGGAGGGGGCGTGGGGGGCGTGGGGGACATGGGGGTGGGAGTGTGGGAGGGGGTCTATCAAGCAGTTGTGAATGGCTTGATTGTTAAACAATTTGATTTTTAAACAACTAAACAACTTGATTTTTAAACAACTAAATTAACTAGATGTTTTACCAAGAATTAAAGAAATATTTGCTTTGCTATTTAGTATTTTTTTAATTTTTAAATAAAAATAAAGAACAAGTACTTGTGAAAAGAACAATCCCCATTAGAGAAATTTTCTATTTGTCATAGCTTAAGCCAAAAAAGTATAGCCTTTGTCAGCTCCTTAGCGCTTAGAGAAATTAAATAAATGCATTTCTAAGTGGTCTCAAGGGAAGAAATAAAAGAAAATGTATCAGTTTCCTCAAAGTGCTCCGTGGGGAAAAAACGGCAATAAATTATTAATTATTAACATTGATAGAGAAAACCCATCGACATAAAATTTAAAGTATAAAGTGAAATTCAGGAAAATGAAATTGCAATGTTAACTTCTGTTATGTGGGTAAATTCTAATTCTCCAGGTCAGGTTGGCATATCGGAGGGGCACGAACTTTGGAATCTGTCAGATCTCGTTTCAATTCAGGCTTACCCATCAACTACTGTGTAACTTTGGACAGTCCTTTAATCTAAGACTCAGTTTCCTCATCTATGAAAGGAGACTAATCGAAGCTTCCTCCAAGAGTTTTGGTGAGAAATAATGAATGTAGTAGGCACTCAATAAATGCTAGCTATTATTAGCATTCTCTTACCTGTTGCATATCACAAAAGAAGTAAAATAACACCAATAACAACATTAATACGAAATCGATGTTACTTCTCTACATGGAACGTGGGTGGCCCACAAGTAGGGGGGCAGCCTCGACTTTATATGTAGGCTGCTCTTTCTCAAAACTGCTATGATACAGAGGCAGCGTACTGCGGTGGGGCGGAATGACCAAGCAGGAAAAGAAAAACCCTTAGTCAAACCACTAGAAACAGGAATCGAGCACTAGCCTTGGCTCTGCCACTTACTAGCTGTGTTCTCTTGAGCAAATCGCTTTGCCTCTCAAAGCCTCAGTTTCCTTTTCTGCAAATTGAGAACAACCCTTCACAAGGCTGTGAAGATCAAATGTATGTGAAGGGGCCTGGCCAACTATCAAAGCACTATGCAAATAAAAGGTACTTTATGTAAGTAAATTTAATTAAAGCTAATTTTTGAAGGCAGTAAAATTAGGAGGCAGCATAAAACAGTGTAATTAATGGTTGACAACAAAAAAAAAAAACACTTTGTAGTCAGAACTGCTTGGGTTCAAATCCCAACTCTGGCAGTTGTAAGCTGTATGAGCTTTACAAGTACTTATGTTGCTGAGCATGAGCTGCTTCAACTATACAAACAGGAATAATAACACTTTACTCAGGTTTATTGAAAGGATTAAATAAAATATATGTAGAATATGTTGAACACTCTTTGGAATACAGTTAGTAATCAAGAGCTTTCCAATTATTCATAGCCCTTGACACAGTAATTTCATATCTAATCACTTGGATATAGGAATAATCCAAAATAAGGAAAAGGCTTTGCACAAAGAAATTCTTCAAAGTATTATTTGTATTAGTATAAAAATGTCCAATATTAGAAGAATAATTAAGTATATTATGGCCTATCCACGAAAATGATATTTACAAAGCATTTATAACAACTTGAGAAATGGTTATATAATAACATTTTAGTGCTAAAAGTGAGGCTACAAAAAACTAATATTGAGGATGATCAAAAATCTATACTATACCAAAAGGAAATTATCAGAATATTGTCACTATCTCTGGGTAGTGGAATGGAGTATTATTATAATAATTATTTCCAACTGCTTTTCTATATTTTCTAAAGTTTTTGAATGAGAGAAAAATGTTATGTATAAATGTAAGTGAACACCATTGCATCAGCTTTCAGCAGATTTATATTATGAAATCATAATAAACCTTGATTGATATATTCAACAAGTGATAATGGAAGAATAAAAAGAATAGAAGGGAATACTCTCAACAAGTATATGGTAACAAATTAGATAACTTGGATGAAATGTAAAAATTCCTCGAAGGACACAAACTACCAAAAATGATTCAAGAAAAAACAGACAATCTGAATAGATCTGTAACAAGTAAAGAGATAGAATAAGTAATTTAAAAACTACCCGCAAAGTAAATCCCATACCCCAGATAGCTTCACTGATGAATTCTACCAAACATTTAAAGAGGAATTAATATCAGTGCTTCCCAAACTCTTCCAAAAAATGGAAGAGAACACTATCCAACTCATTCTATGAGGCCAGTATTACTCTGATATCAAAATCAGACAAAGACATAAGAAAACTATAGACCGATATCTCTTATAATATAGATGGAAAATTCCTCTACAAAATACTACCAAACTGAATCCAGCAACACATAAAAAGCATTATATACCACAACCAAGTGGGATTTATCCTAAGAATACAAAGTTGGTTTAACATCTGAAATTCGATCAACATAATATGCCATATCATAGAATAAATGACAAAAACCACATGATCATATCGATACATGCAGAAAAAGCATTTGACAAAATTAAACACCATTTTGTAATAAAACAAAAAAAAGAAAGCAACAAACTAGGAATACGAGTAAACTTCCTCAATCTGATAAAGAGCTAAAGAGCATCTACAAAAAAGCCACAGATAATAGCATACTTACCGAGGAAAAAGACTGAATGCTTTTCCCCTTTAAGATCAGGAAAACAAGGACGTCTACTCTCACATTTCTATTGAACATTGTAATTGAGGCAAGAAAATGAAATAAAAGGCATTGGAAAGGAAGAAGTAAAACTACCTCTATTTGTAGATGACGTGATTTGTAAATAAAAATTCCTAAGGAATCCACTAAAAATCTATTAGAGATAATAAATGAATTCAGAAGGTTTTGGGATACAAGACCAATATACAAAATTCAATTCTTTTTTTTTTTTTGAGACAGAGTCTCACTCTGTTGCACGGGCTAGAGTGCCATGGCGTCAGCATAGCTCACAGCAACCTCAAACACTTGGGCTCAAGCAATCCTCCTGCCTCAGCCTCCCAAGTAGCTGGGACTACAGGCATGTGCCACCATGCCCGGCTAATTTTCATATATATATATTTTTAGTTGTCCAGCTAATTTCTTTCTATTTTTAGTAGAAGTGGGGTCTTGCTCTTGCTCAGGCTGGTCTCGAACTCCTGAGCTCAAACAGTCCGCCCGCCTGGGCCTCCCAGAGTGCTAGGATTACAGGCATGAGCCACCGCGCCCAGCCCAAAATTCAATTCTTTATACACTTGCAATGAACAATCCAAAAATGAAATAAGAAAATTCTATATACAATAGCATCAAAAAGAGTAAAATACTTAGGTTAAATTTAACAAAAGAATTGTAAAACTATACTATGAACACCATAAAACATTGGTGAAAGAAATTTAAAAAGACCTAAATAAATGGAAAGATATCCTGTGTTCATGGATGAGATGATTTAATCGTTAAGATGGCAATATTCCCCAAATTGGTCTATGGATTCAATACAATCCCCATCAACATTCTAGCTGGCTTCTTTTGAGAAACTGACAAATTGATATGGAAATGTAAGGGACCCAGAATAGCCAAAACAATCTTGAAAAAGAGAAACAAAGTTGAAGGACTCATACTTCTCAATTTCAAAACTTTTTACAGAAGTTATAGTAATCCAGACACTATGGCACTAGCATAAGAAAGGCATATAGATCAATGGAATATTAATAGAGAGTCCAGAAATAAACCCTCACATTTATGGTCAATTGAATTTTGACAAGAGTGCCAAGACCATTCATTGGGAAAGAATAGTCTTTTCAACAAACAGTGCTGGGACAATTGGATATCCACATGCAAAGAATGAATCTGTACCTCTACCTCACATCAAATGTGAAAATTAACTCAAAATGGATCAAAAACCTAAATGTTAGAGCTAAAACGACAAAACTCTTAAAACATGAGCATAAATCTTTTTGGATTTGGCAATGGATTCTTAGATATGACACCAAAAGCACAAGCAACCGAAGAAAAAACAAACTGGACTTCATCAAAAATAAAAATTTTGTACTTCAAAGAATACCATCAAGAAAATGTGAAGACAATCCACTGAATGGGAGAAAATATTTGCAAATCATATATTTAATAAGGAACTTGTGGCCGGGCGCGGTGGCTCAAGCCTGTAATCCTAGCACTCTGGGAGGCCGAGGTGGGCGGATCGTTCTGAGCTCAGGAGTTCGAGACCAGCCTGAGCAAGAGCGAGACCCCATCTCTACCAAAAATAGAAAGAAAATTAATTGGACAGCTAAAAATATATAGAGAAAAAATTAGCTGGGCATGGTGGCACATGCCTGTA
>RJWJ010019654.1:0-29999 GCA_004363605.1 Indri indri | reverse complement strand
ATCACAGCAACAACCAAAATAAATAAATGGGACCTGATCAAATTAAAAAGCTTCTGCACAGCCAAGGAAATTGTCACAAGAGCAAACAGACAACCTACAGAATGGGAGAAAATTTTTGCATGCTACAAATCTGATAAAGGGCTGATAACTAGAATCTACTTAGAACTCAGGAAAATTAGCAAGAAAAAATCAAACAGTCTATGTCTTTTAAGGGGAGCATTAAGACTGTTTACATTCACCATTGGTATTGATATGAGGGGTACTCTTCTGTTCATCATATTGACTAACACCTTGCTGTTTTGTTTCTCCCTTATGATACTGATTTATAAGATCTCTGAGCTTTAGTTTTCAGGTGTTTTTACTCTGGTGGGTATTTATTGTTGTGTTACATGTATAGTGTACTTTTGAGCATTTCCTGTAAGGCAGATCAAGTAGTGACAAACTCTCTTAGATTTTGCTTGTCTGGGAAAGACTTTATTTCTCCTTTATTTATGAAACTTAGTTTTGTAGGATACAATATGCTTGACTATCAGTTGTTCTGTTTAAGAATACTAAATATGCGACACCGATCCTTTCTGGTTTGTAAGGTCTCTGCTGAGAAGTCTGCTGTTATTCTGATGTGTTTTCCTTTGTAAGTTAGTTGTTGCTTTTGTTTTGCAGCTTGTAGAATTTTCTCCTTCATTTTGACTTTGGCCAGTTTTATGTCTCTGTGTCTTGATGATATCCTAATGGTTATGAATCTTCCTGTTGTTCAATGATCATCTTGTATCTGGTATCTGAATCTCCTTTGATATCAGGGAAGTTTTCCTCAATTGTTTCCTCAGATAGGTTTCCATGCTTTTTGATTTTTCTTCTTCTCCCTCAGGGATACCTATGATTCTTGTATTGGCTCACTTTACATAGTCCCATATTTCTTTGAGTGATTGTTCATTCTTTTATATTCTTTTTTTCCACATCTTTGACTGGGTTAAATTGAATGCCTTATCTTCAAGCTCTGAAATTCTTTCTTTTGCTTGGTCTAGCCTGTTGTTAAAGCTTTCTGTTGTATTTTGAAATTCCCTAAGTTCCTTTTTCATTTCTTTAATTTTTGTTAAGTCTTTTCTTATGTTGTCTCTCTTTCAAGGATTTTTCATTCATGTCCTGAAATTGATTTTTGGTTTCTTTGTGTTGGTTTTCAACTTTCTCATCAATCCCATTCATCTTATTTGTCATCCATAATCTGAATTCCATATCGGACATTATGAGAATTTCCTTTTGGTTGGAGTCTGTTGCTAGAGATGTGTTTGTTATCCCTTGGGAGTGTCAAACTAGCTTGTTTCTTCGCATCGCCAAAGCTCTTATGCTGGTTCCTTCTCATCTGAAACCTCTTCTTTCATCTCAGGATGGCTAAGTTTTTGGTACATTTGTTCTCCTTTATTGGGAACTCTCCTACCTAGTGAATAGGAGAGGCCCCTGGATGACATACTTTTGTCCTGCTCCAGAAGATTGAACTTGCAGGAGAGGGGTGGATGTCCTGAGGGCCTGTAATACTGTTCTCCTGTGTCATCCTATTTCTTTGTGGTTGCCTCAGTCGAAGCTGGTATTGAGGTATATTTGTGTAGAGTGGTGTGTTGGTCCCCCATGCCATTGTGGAAAGCTCTGGTGAGAGGCTTCACAAGTCTCTCTCTATGGAGACCAATGGTGTGGGGGTTTGCTCTGCCTGAGTCTCCCCATAGCAGTGGCAGTGGTGGCTGGGCAAAGCTGTCTAGATGACAGCCACAGGTGTCAGGGCAGTGGGCGTTCACTCTACGCAGGTCCAGGGAGCAGTGGTGGCACACAGTGTGGGGAAGCTCATGGCTAGTGGGTCTGTGGCAGTGTATAGGACTGTGGGTGGGGTGTCAGGCGGGACCACAAGTGGCACATGGGGCTGTCGGTGGGGCACCGCATGGCTCGGGCTATCTCCCTATGCATATCTGGCTGTGGCTGTTGCTGCTGCAGCACTTCTCCAGTGACACTGGCAGAAGCTGAGGGCAGTGAGAACCCGCCCTACTCAAATCCCCCAGTGGCAGGGGATGGGGTGCATTGCTCCCAGTTATTGGGTGCATGAGAACATCTACTTTCCCCACTCCCTTCCCAGCCCAGCAGGGGTGATTATAGAGGTGAGTGCAGTGAAGCCAATCCCTGTGTAGACTGGTGCTCTGGGCCTGGGAGCTCAGAATGGTGTCAGTTGCAGTGACCCAGGAACAGAAGCTGGTGGGTTCCTGCTATGCCTGCTCTCTGGTGTAATGTTACTGCACAGTTTCTAAGGACCTCCCTGATCAGTTTGGAAGCCTGCTGTGGGAGGGGCCCTTGCAGCTCAGGTTGCAGTGTCCAAGGGGGGGAGTATGGAGCCCTGGGGTTCTCTCCATTGACTCTTCCCCCACATGTGGACACTTCTCCCAGGTACCTTCAGATTTTGCTGAGTGGATCACCCTGCTTCCCTCTCCTTCACTTCGGGTGTCTCCAGTCACTTCTCTGATGATTCACAATGTTTTCTCTAAGACAGTCTGTCGATAGGTGAACATCTACTTGCAACCTTTGATCTTCTCCTTGAAAGCAGTGTGTGCTGGCTGCTTCTAGTCTGTAATCTTCGCTCATCCCCCGCACTGATGTTTTGAATTTCCATGTTTATGTTTCAAAGGTAGGATGTTAGATAAAAATGCTTAAATTTTAAAAGAAGGAGGGATATCTCAAGTTGAAATATATTGCTAGACACTTGAATGTGTTCTTGATTTCTGACTCTGTGTCTCAACTCTCAAATGTTAGTTTGAGCTCTGACTAATCTTTAATTTAGGCCAAAATTCTAATGTTTGTGTATTGACAAGATTTTTCTCTGTGTTAGGTTTACTTTTTCTGTTTTTAAGAATGGTTTGTAATAAAAATCTATTCATGTGTCCATATTGGGCATGACATTGTGCTGATTTGCATGAGATCACTTAGCTGCATTATGGTTATAAATAAGAAAACTCAAGGCCCTGGGACAGAGAGCACTTATGAAATATCAATGAAGATAGGATTTATCACAGAGGATAACCAGGCTTGTCTTGAGGCAACCTGGTCAAGAGAAAGTTTGCTTGTGATACCATCTCACTTTCTCTTTCAATATCCCTGCCCCTTTTGTTCTCCCTTCCCCTGGATAGTACTACATGTTTGTTGGAAAAATGAACATTTTTTTGGCCAGGAATTCAATATACTGCCTTGCATATCATTACATGGATAACCAGTTATTCTATCTATTTACATGTTGAGCTGTGGATAGGCCTACGTACTTGTAAGACAATCAGATGTATTGATAAAGATTCCCTTCTTCACCAAACTTTAGTCAGGCTCCTCTGAGTCCTCTTCTCAATTAGGCGTTGGCCTTGCCCTGTTGATCCCAGTTTTATCAAAGTATCTTGCTAAGCCAGCTTATTGAGAATCCCCCCACTCTTGATATACGATCAAGCTCCTCTTCCCCCACCCTTGATGTTATGGCTTGGGTTTGTCCCCACAAAAACTCATGTTAAAATTTGATCCCCAGTGTGGTGTTGTTGGGAGGTGGGACCTAGTAGGAGGTGTTTGGGTCATGGGGGCGGATCCCTCATGAATGTCTTGGTACCATTCTTGTGGTAGTGCATGAGTTCTCACAAGACTGAATTAGTTCTTATGGGAATGTTCCCTGGAGAGTGGGTTGTTATAAAGCCAGGATGCCCCTCAGGTTTAGCCTCTTCACACATGTCCGCTTCCCCTTTGACCTTCCACCATATTGTGACACAGCCCAAAAGCCCTCGCCAGAAGCCTAGCAGATAGCCATGTCATGTTTCTTGAACTTCCCATCCTACAGAACCAGGAGCTAAATAAACTACTTTTCATTCTAAATTATCCAGTCTCGGGTCTTTTGTTATAGCAACATTAAACTGACTGAGACACTTGATGTCTGATCAAACTCCTCACCCCCACCTTTAATATGTAAGTCTTTTGCCTGCCTTTAGAAAAAATCATGTTAAACCAGTTTAGAAAGAATCCCCCTACTATTAATATCTTATCGAGTTCATCTTAATAATTTTCTATCCACTGATCCCCTTATTCTGATTATTGGCTATAAGTCCCCAGCTGTCTCTGCTGTATTTGGAGTTGAGTTTTTATCTTCTATTGTAACGGTCTTTCACCTATTGAAATAGTCTTAAAGTCTTCCTTACTGTTTAAACAAGTGTCAGAATAATTTTTCTTTAATAGTCTACATGAGTCTTTGTGATAGGCAAAATACTTAGATGACCTCCACAACCTTTATTCCCCTTTGAGTTACTTTCATGATTATGTTATGTTACATGGCAAAAGGAGTTTTGCATATGTCATTAAGATTACTAATCAGTTGACCTTAAGATAAGGAAATTTAGGAGATAGGCCTAACCTAATTGTATGAGTCCTTTAAAAGCAGAGTTTTCTCCAACTGGTAGCAGAAGAAGAAGTCAGAGAGATTCAAAGAATGAGAAGATGTGATACACTATTGTTGATTCAAATATGGAGAAGCCATATGAAGGTACCTGAGAGTAGCCTTCAGGAGCTAAGTGTGGTCCATGGCCAACAACCAGCAATAAAATGAGGACTTATGTCCTGCAGTTCCCAGAAACCGAATTCTGCCAACAGCCTGAATGAGCTTGGAGGTAGAGCCTTCCCCAGAGGCTCAAGATAAGAGCTCAACTCAGCTCACCTTGATTTCTAAAATTTTGACACGTTGACCTTGGCATTGTGAGAATCTAAGAGGAGAACCCAGAGAGGCTGCCTGGACTTTTGATATACAGAACTGTGAGCTAAAAATGGGTGCTGTTTTAAGCCACTAAGTTTGTAGTAATTTGTTATGCAGCAATAGGAAACTAACATGTCTTGCTCACATATCAGGGAGAGGATTGAATAAGTGCCAACTTCCAGTCAGCTCTACAATTCTTTCTTGCTGGCAAGAAATCATAAGACCAGGTTTTCCTTAAAATGCAATCATCTCAACTCTCCTATTTGAAAAATGGATAAACCCCACTCCACTCTCACTTGGCGTGAGTCATTGCAAGAGAGGTAAGTCACAGTTAAAACACAAACTCATTCACTTGACAGACATTTATTGGAGATCTAACATGTAAAAAGCACTCAGTAATACAAAAAATTATTCAGGTTATGATTGGGGGTTTGAAGCCATCTAATTGCACACTCCTGCTTTTTTTGTTCAGAATTGGAACCAAAATGAAGAGAATCAGCTTTTTACCAGATGAAAACTACCCTACCTATTTTAGTCAGGGTCGTCCAGAGAAATAGAACCAATAAGATGTATACATAGAAAGAGAGGGATTTATTTTAAGGAATTCACTCATGTGATTGTGGAGGGTTGGCAAGTCCAAAATCTGCATGGCAGGTCAGCAGGCTCGGGATCCAGGGAAGAGTTAGTTGTATTAATAGTTTGAGTCCAAAGGTGGTCTGCTGACAGAATTCCCTGTTAATATGGGGAATCTCAGTCTTTTTCTCTTAAGGCCTTCAACTGATTGCATGAGGCCCACCCACATATGGAGGGGAATCTATTTTATGGAAAGTCTACTGATTTAAATGTTAATCACATCTAAAAAATACCTTCACAGAAACATCTAGAATAATGTTTGACCAAATATCTGAGTATGATGGCCTAGTCAAATTGACATATAAAAATAACCACCATGAGTAGAGCAGCTGGAAAACAGCTGGCTTCCACTTTTTCCTGACAGTCGGTAGGGAAAGCCCTACTTAGTCTGCTCACCACACAGAAGGGAAGAAGAGACCTCTGTTTTCAGGATGGTTTCAGAGAGAGAAAGTCAGAGAATACCCCTTGCCTGCCAAGTGACTTCTGTTCCAGGCCTAGAAATCTGATGAACCATTCCTCTTTCCTTAGAGAGGAGCAAGGGAAGGGCTCAAGAAAAAGATAGGTTTCTAAGAGAGCAGAAGTGTCCTGACTGAGACAGGAACTTGGGGAGAAGAAGAGAAGTGTTCTTCCTAAGATCCAGCTCCTGCCTTTAAAAAGTTTATACTCTAACTGGAGTAATGCAGACCTAACTGTGTAGCTCTTCTTTTCCCATTATTCTTACAAGAAGAAATCAAAGAATGTATATAATAAACACAATACATCTTGTAGGGAGAAATAATTCCAACTGCGAGGTATAAACTCAGCGGTTCTGATCTACCAGTTAGGACCCAGGAAAAGGACTCACTGGTGCTGTGTTGAACAAGACCAACAGGATGTTGAGAATGAAAGCCTAGGCTCAGGCAGACCTGAATTCACATCATAGCGAGGAACAGCTGCCTTGTGTGTGTGTGTGTGTGTGTGTCTGTGTGTGTATGCATGCATGTCTAGTCTATAAAACACACATATGAATACCTATCTCACAAGTTCTTGTGAAAATGGTTTGAGATATTATATAAAATCACTTCAAACAGTGCCCATAGCATAGTAGGATATCAACAAACTGGGATTTGTATTATCGTTAGTAGTAGCAGTACCATAAGGAGAGATTCCAAAATGGAGGGTGTGTGAAGTGAGTTTATTCTTTACTATTTCTGAATAGCGTGGCCTTGTTTATAGGTCAGTTCACCTTTTATGGTAGATAACACATGGGGAAAAATGGATCTTTTCTCAATCCTTCCTTTTTGCCTCATCAGTGACATTAACAAGAGATGTACACAGAAATAAATATGAAAAATTAAAAGTATATATATTGTTTACCCTGAACATTACTTGTTATCCATATTGTGCCGTAATTTTTATATCGTACTTTGTAACCCTGAATGGAAACAGCAAGTTACTTTGGATTTAATTGTTATAATTTATTGCTTTTTCTACCTTCAGCCACTGACTGTAAATTTTTGTAGAGAAACACAAAATCGCTTCCTGCTCTTGACATATAAAGGGCTTTTTTTCCCTAGTTATGTTCATAATTTTATGTTGGATGACCTTTGCATCTGTGCCTTGGTTTTATGATTTAAAAACTGCATTTTGGCTGACAGACAGTTCTGGAAATGATTTTTTTTTTTTTGCATAATGCAAATTGCCTGAGCCCAAGATGCAATGCTAGTTCCTCTCTTTATATTTCCTGCTAGCATTACCAGCGTCATGCTGCCTATAAATCAATTAACCTGCCCTGGATGAGAACCTCAAGTCCTGTAAAATTTTTCCTTGAGAAAATACCCATGTCTCTACCAACTTTTATTTCCAATTTGAAATTCATGTAAAATCACATTAAGGCAACTAGAAATTCAAAACAATCAATTTGTTTCTTGTTTAGATAGAAGGCTTGGTTCTGATCCATAACAAGGTCAGTTCGATGGGGGAGAAGATTTTTTTTGTTCTGAGAATTACTTCCTTGTGCCTAAAACTTTAACCTCCTTCTCTTTCTTTATTGTGTGTAAAGAAAAGTAAGTACCATAGGTAAGGAAGACTACATTGGTATGTGTAGCCTCCACTGGATTTTAATTGTGGAAACACAGGCCAAGTCCTGAACATCTTGTTGACTCAGTTGAACAGATGGAAAGCATGAAGATTCACCCTTATCAGCAGGTTAGAATGTGGCAACTTGTGTTTATGAGATTTAATATGCATATGAATAAATAATAAGGAGAAAAAGTATCCCCAACAAATTTAAATAATTTTTCCTCTCAAAAAATGCAATAAAAGCAAAATTAAAAGAAGCATTTTATTTCCTCATAAGCGCTAATGAACAAGGGCACAAGTGGCCCTGGACTTGGAACTGTAGCTTGTAAGTCCCATTTAAGGCAGTATCACCTGTGACCTGTGGCAGGCCAATTTCCTGTTGAAATCCATGAGGAATTCATCCACTTCTGGAGGAGAAGATCCAGTCCTAGAGAAATTCCTGCTTGTAAATCCATTCGCTTCTCACTCCTCTTTTACTGGCACATAGATTACAATGATAAGTTGTTATTATGGCTAGAGCCATTTAAGAGAAAACAGGCTGGCAGATGATAAAGGATGACCATACTTAATGGTGAAATTAGTGAAGTTATCTAAAAGGCCTTGCAAAAGCATGATGCTAACCTCTGTACAGATTCATGGGATTTTTACATTTATTTCTTTATATATTATGCACCTACATGGGGAAGAAAATATGAAAATAAGGGGGCAGAGCAGACATTAAGAGGCGGAAAACATTTTCACAGCAGTATCTTGTCAGCTTTCCAGTATCCTCTGATTTATCGAGATCCAAACACTCACAGCTGGTGCATATTTTGATGCCAAATGACTGGCATGGCTGAAATTGGAAGTCACCATGTTTCCCTGTATCAATTTAGTGTTCTCATTGCACATGCAACTTCTGAACATAAGTTTCAATTTGAAGAAGAGTGTTTTGGTTTGTTTTAGGTGTGGGCTTTCTGAGCTTAAGTATAGGCCAAGTGGATGTATGGCTGAGAAGTGAAGTGCAATGAAAATTCTCTTAAGTGCCTACCTTAAGTTTGTCAACCAGGGATGTGCCAAATCTACTGGCAGAAGTTCAGGCTCTTCCAAACAAGGGCAGTCTACCAACCCAAGAGCCAAGGACAGCAAAGGAAATATGTTCTGGCTTTCTCCCCATTTTCGTCCATTGGGTTTGGGTCACTCATTCCTAACAGGGCCGTTCTCTGGTTGCTCAGGAAAAGAGCAGGCCCAAATTTAGGGTTCTTCAGGGCCATTAGGAGGACAAGGGAGCAAGTGAAACAATACCAACAGAGTGGTTGAGATAGATGGGAACTAGAGTGGAGGTCTATTTATTTGAGAAAAGGTGTTCTGAGTGGGTGTGATTCATAGAAACAGTTTGAATAGTGGGAATGAAAACATAAAACGATTTGGGAATTTTTTCAGATCACGTGTGCACAAATGTTTGAGTGTACACACATATATGTGAATGTGTCTATCTCACGATGTCCTGATGATGTCACGTTTTGGAGAGAAATATTTTTTTGCAACTATCTGTGGGAGGGGACTTTGAAGGCTAAGTCCTGTCTAGTCTCTGAGCCCCTCCAAACCAAGCAGAATCAAAAGACTCCTGTGGTTGCTGGATTCTGGAATTAGCCTCATTTCTATTGACCCTGAACATCTAGTGTGCTTGGTGGTATTTCCAGTTCCCTCATGTGCTCACCAAATCACAGCCTTCCCACTTCTGCCATGTTAGTTCAGTTTCAATGCCTAAATTCATGCTTTCTTTTGTATTCCCCACAGGAACTAGGTTTGTCTTGAATACCTGCCCAATTGGCTGGGTTTTTATACCTAAATAATGATTCCTTCCTGCACCAAGCTTTGCGTTCAAGAATTCCTTTACACTTAGGACATTGGACTGCCTGCTGCTCTAACAAACAGCCCACAGTTGGGCTCTGGTTGGACCTACTGTGGTCTTATTTTCCAACCTCACTTGAATATGTTGAAGAAAGTTCCAGCATGTCATTCATCTAAGATTTTCTGTTTGATGACAATCAACATCCAAGAGTTCATACTTTGACAAAAAGGACATTTTTTGTTTAGAGTACTTTGAAATGTCAAAACGAATGGAGGTATTAAGTAGTAATCTTGGTGAGTTTTAATAATATGTAACCTAGTTACATATATCTCCATTTTTTTTAAACAACTAAGGCCTAGTCTGTTGAGTACTAGTCCTCATCTGGCTCTAATTTGGTGATTAGGAGTATCACACAATATCATTTCCTTCTTTTATATATGTTACAAGCTTTATTGCAATGTTCCTAAGCAATAGTTGCCACAGATATGCAAAAATTAGGTATATGTTTTAATTAAATCTGTCACATTTATAATTGATCAAATAGAACAGGTAGAAAACATATTGGTTTTAAGTAAACAAAAATTTGAATTTAAGCTGTATCTAAGTTGATGTTCTTAAGAAATGTACAGACCAAAGGGTGAGTGGTAGAAAGATAAAGAAGGAAGGGCTTAATTATGACAAATTATTTTATTATCAGATAATTAATTTTCCTATATTTTCTCTATTTTTCTGGGTTTTCATATCTGTAAATAAACCAAATGTAATTTTATAAGCATGCCAACTTATAAATAATAACTTCCTAATGCTGCTAAACCAACAACATACTTTTAAATCTAATCAGCACTAAAATATTACATATATTTCCCTTTTCCCCAGATTAACAACTTGTTGCCAACAATTGCCAAAATATTACAGTGGGTCTTAAATAGATTTTCTAAATATCCAGAAGAAGGAATTGTGGTCCTACCTTCCAAAGCTGCCAGATTTGATTCTTTGGGGTCTCCTTAGGCATAGGAGGGAGGTTCAAGCAGGAAAAGTTGTGAAGCAACTCAGAGCCCATTGGCACACCCACTTGTGCTGTCTGCAGAACATTTTTTGTGCAGACATTGTAATAAAACTCCTGCTATATATGCATATATACATATAAAAATTTCGTGCATATTGTTGATTAAGAAGAGCTAAATTAAGATTGAGGGGCTAAAATTTCAAGCTGACACACATTCCTGAACATAGAATTGTACACATGAGGTCATTACTGCAGCACGTGTGCTGAATTCAATAATTAAATATCAGGTGAGGCTCAGGTACACGTTCTCCTCCAGGTGCAAGAGGCAGTTGTATTAATACAATAATAATAAAGGGATGTGGCGTACATCTCATGGTGATAAAATACCATTTTCCTGATTAGTACTGAGGCAAGTTTGGGATAATTTTGTCCACATTTTAACAAGAAGAAGGAACCTAATCCAGCAATGTATGATTCTAATGTTACTAGGATTGTGGTTGTAGTTTTAACAATGAAATGAAAACCTGAAGTTGGTGTCAGGGAAAAAATAAATAAATTTGGCTGCTTTGAAATTTCCAGAGACTACTTAATAGACATTCAGTTATCTCACATACTTTTTAAATGGTATTGTCAGAACAGGATATATTAGGAAAGTAATTTTGCCAAATAGTGAAGATTTCAACTTCACTATTGAAGTTGAGAACCCCATTCATTGTTTAACTCCAAAGTTAGCATGTTCCATTTAAGGATTTCTATCCATTGTTAAGCACACATTCTGGCATCAGATTTAGCTATGTCACCTTGAGTAAATTTCTTACTCTCCTTTTGTGTCAGCTTCCTTATCTATAAAAAAGTGGCGACTTTAGACACAATTACCTCATCTGGATCTTATGAGAATTAAATGAGTTAATATACATGAAGTCCTTAGAAAAACACCTGGTACATAGGGAATATTTAGGAGCAGTAGCTATTTTATAGCTTGATTAAACTTGTTAATCAAGTTTCTAGATCATTTTAGTTAAAGAATATGCTGAGATTTCAAGGCAAGTTTTAAAAATTATCATTTGTGGATGTTTACCTATATGAATCATAATTTTACTGATACAAGGTGAACAAAAGAAGTTTAGACATAAATTAGATATTGAGACAAATGTCAGTGCAATTGGCAACTATGAGCGCAGATTTCAAAACTTCATGAATATCTGGGTAGTTTCTTTCTTCTCATTAACTGACTTGATAATAAGTAAATAGTTATGCATTTGAACTTATACAATAAAATTCTGCTAACCTAATCTGTTCTATATAATAAGTTTCCATGTAAGATTATGCTTCAAAAAGTCAATCTCACTGATAAAAAAAATAAAAAAGGTTTAAGGCTCACTGTTATAAAGAGAATAGTGTTTCTTTTACTGTAATAATAATGATAATGGTAATATAATTTTTATGAAGTACCATCTTACCTATGATCTCATTTGTTACAACAGCCCAGTGAAATAGGCAGGGTAGGAATTATTGTTCCTATTTTACTGATGAGGAAATGAAAGCTCAGAAAGCTAAAATGACTCACTCAGAGTTTCAAGGCTATTGTGACCGAAAGCCAGGATTCCAGTCCGATTCTTGATTCCTCGTTCAACGTTTTTTACTTGACCTGCCTTGTAGCCAACATACCTAAATGTCCTATTCCAAAGCTGGGTCCATTTCTCCTTGGTGCTCCTGATGCAATGATTCGCAGTGGAGAGGCAGTGTTGATGCCTGTGCTTCCTTGTATGAGAGAGGTTCTTGTTGCACCTGGGATTCTGATTGCCCTGTGTAGTGAATTGAGAGGTGCCACAATGGACTTGAATGGTAATGTGAGCCTAAGATGAGAAGTTTATTAGGCATTGCAACATGTAATGAGGTTTTACATCATTTATCACCAGTAGAGAGCACTATAAGATTAGAATTAATAGCAAGACTTGCATGAAGAAAGGATTGTTTGTATCATGAATGTATTACAAAGGCAGAGTTAAAATGATTGATTTTCAACAAGCATGATCTGCCCTTGTAATAGTAGATCATTTCTATCAGTTGAATCTTTAGAAAGCAGTCATTCAAAACATCAATATTAAAAGAAGCAGGAATCACTTGCTTGTTGAAATTAAATTGAAGAGGTTCAATTCTGAATCATAACCCAGGCTTGCCTGCTGTCTCCTTGAATATCTTGCTTCCAAACCACTGTTGGAGTGTTTATAACATAAAGTTTCTTCTCTTTCCCAGCTCCTGCGTTGCATGCAGGACTCCATACATACGGAATAGGTTCTAACATCATTTAGTCAAAAATATTACAGGGCTTCATTCTGATCCCCTTTATTTATCTTACTTGGGATTTGTGACTGTTGAGCTTTTTTAAAACATTTTTCTGGTTATAAATATAAAATCAAGCTTCATTTCATAAGTAGCCTTCAGCGTATTCATATTGTTTAGAGACATGCAGTAAATACAAATCAGTGCCCACAGCTGATGGACTGAAATATTGGCATTTAGTCACAACTTGATTTCAGGATTTTACTAGTCTAAACACTCAGATGTATCACACAATGACTTTCATGCCGTGGAAAGCTTTGAAATGGATCTGCCTTAAAGATAGATGCATTTACATTTCATATGTTTTCCATCATTTTTCTTACCGTTTTGCCAGTTCTCCAAACTAGAAGTATTTAAACAGATTCTTCCCCCACAGCCATTTTGTTCTCTGATTTCACCCTGCAGTGGAGTCTCAACACGAAATTGGCGATAGCATGATTGATCATTTAGCTGACAGCATAATCATGAGCACAGGGTAGAAACTTCTCTTCACATCCAGTAAGAGGAGAAGCTGGAATGCAGAGGTATTAAAATACAAATGTCTCAAATGAAAACAAAGGTAACATGAGAGCTTTAATGTTTGAATGTCTTTCTCCCTCCCTCTGCCACTGATAAATGTGCTCCCTCTTCAATCTTCTTTCAGTATTCAGGTTTTCTTATAAATAGCATATTTATTGGAAAACGCCCTCTCACTTTACTCTCTCCTCTATCACTGCAGTAACAGAATGCCCCCTCTCCCTCCTTGCAAAAAGTGCCTTTGAGGGCTCTTTTCTCGCAGTGCTGTTACTCCTTTGCCTGAATGAGGAAGAGGCATGTCTGTTGTAACACTTGCATGTTGGATGAGCTCCATTCAGAAAATAATCACAATGAAGTTTCTGTTTATACAGGTGCCATTAGACGGACTTACTGTCACAGAGGTGAGGATTTCATATTTTAAAAAGTGCGAAGAAGCTAACTACTGGCCTGAAGATCAGATTTCACAACAACTTCTATCATTTTAGTTTCCCAAAGGAGCTCTATTTACACTTATAGCAATATACTGAGCCACTATTCCCATTGTTGCTATTGAATATGAAGTCCATTTTATATATCATTAACAAAGATTTTTATGACATCCAACAGGACTTTCAATTGGGGGCTGTTGTTTTAAATTTTACCTTTCACGTAGGATTTGCATTTTAAGGCTACTTCAAAATTAATGTACTGACAGTGACAGCATCCATGAAATACATTTACCTAGAAAATATTAGAATGAACATACATGTATCAGAAGAATGTGTAATGAAAGAGTTTTGAATTATTTGTGTTAAATATCCAATTAGACAATGGATGTAAACACCCTTTATATGATTCTCACCAAAGTAAGGTAGGATTTTTAATAATGATTTTTTGAATCTTACATATTTTTAATCTATTATTTGAGACTGACAATTTTATGTATACATGAATGTCTCTTAAGTGAAGGAGTGTAGCAGAGGTTAACTGATAAGCTGGAATGACAAATATGTACTAGGCACTCCCACTCGGCCTGTGCAAAAAAAGAGGGCAAAGAAATCCAGAAGGTACCACAAGGCTTTCTGCTCTTTCCAGCCTTTTATAATTTATCTTTCCTCTTGGTTAGTCATTCAACAATTGCTTATCATTTTTGCTTTATATTTGACTTATCTTATTTTCATAGTTGAGCTTATAAATGACAAGTAAAAAGCATGAGCAGAGAAACTTATCAGAAGCTTTCATCACTAGCAGAAACTCTCAGATTTGGGGTGTGGTCCACTTGTTTCTTTTATGTAATTTTTGCTCTCTTTGCAGCCCAGCCTCATTCCCTGGGAATTTCTGGTGGCTGTTTTTCCTTATTTCAGGTTCCAGTGATATAAATGTGTGGGGCTTAAAAAAAATCTTTCTTGTGCCTTCTTCTCTTAACATATAGCTCAAACTTTTGGGCATCAGGAGCAGTAGACGAAACTTGAGTCAACTTTTTTTTGCTTGTCCGAAAGAGCTTGTATTACACAATAATAGTAAGGTAGAAGATTTGGAACCAGAACATGACATATGGGCCTCCAAACGTCATGCAAGCCTCTCTGTACAGTACATAGCATGGAATTTGGCATAACACGCCTTGGATCAGGTCCAATGACATTCAATCACAGGCAGTGCTAGAAACACTTTGGTGAATCATAGACTCATTATTACCGAACAGTTTCATGGCCCTCTCTTAAGGATGGTGTAAGAGTGGGACTTCAGTGTCTTATATGAAAGATAGAAAAAATACATATAGAAATGTATAGAATGTTCTTCTCTGTCTCTATCCACTTGCTGCCCAGTAGTTTAAACACACTGTTCCATTTAGTCCTTCACATTTGTAGACTAATATTTCTATTTGCTTCAGTAACTATATGACTCTTAATGTCCACACAGAATCAACTTCAGGAAAAAATTTATTTCTCCATAAGAAGGGCCCCATAATAGGTGCTCAGTAAGTGTTAATTTTAGTAATGAATGAATAAATGCATCTGTCAAGATTAAAATAAGGCTTTTCAAATTGGATTCATTTTGTTGATCTTTCACCTTTAGTACCTCTAAATTACTTTTCTCCTTTGAAAGATCAATCTCAAGCAATATTGTTGCTGTTTGCCATCCAAGTACTAACCAGGCCCGACCCTGCTTAGCTTCCGAGATCAGACGAGATCGGGCGCGTTCAGGGTGGTATGGCCGTAGACTGTTGCTGTTTCTAATTTTAAAATCTTCAATTCCCATATCGATTGAGAAAATGTATATAAAATGTTTGGCATAGTTCTTGGCACACAGTAGACAGGCACTGTTAGAATGAAAGTTCGTTGAAAATAATGTGATTTCTGGTAGGTTTAATTGCATAAAATAAAATGAAAAAAATAGGTTCCTGATTATAGTGCCTATGAGCTATAATGCAATAAAAGAATGGAATACAGATTAGCCTTATACCATTTAGAAAAGAAGGTGAATGGGATGAAAATTCAAGAAGGAAGAGAGGAAAGAAATGGTTGACCCTCCTGTTTATTCAAATTGCATCTTATTTTGGACATGAATAAATGTAATCCATAAATCTTCTTATTTGACATTTTTAAAATTGTGATAAAATACACATAATATAAAATTTACTGTATTAATCATTTCAAAGTATATAATTTAGTGGTATTCAGTACATTCATAACGTTGTACAGCAATCACCACTATCTAGTTCCAGAACATTTTTATTACTTCAAAAAATTCCCCATACCCGTTAAGCAGTCACTCCCCACTTCATCTTCCACTCAGTCCCTGGAAACTACTAATCTGCTTTCTGTCTCTATGGGTTTGCTTGTTGTAGCTATTTGATATAAGTGGAATCATACAAGATGTGGATGTGGCCTTTTCTGACAGACTTAGGTTCATCCATGTTGTAGCATGTGTAAGTGCTCAGAACTTCATTCCTTTTTATGGATGAATAACATTGCATTGTACAGATATACCACATTTTGTTTATCCATTAATCCATTGTTAAACATTTGGGTTGTTTCTATCTTTTGGCTATTGTGAATAGTGCTATGAACATTTGTATACAAGTTTTACTTTGAACACCTGTTTTTGATTCTTTTGGATATACACATGAGGAGTAGAGTTGCTGGGTATGATGGTTAATTTTTTGTGTCAACTTGATGAAGCTAAGGGATGTCCAGATAGCTGCCTAATACATTGGGTCATGGAAATCCAATTAAATATGTTTGGCTTATGGAGGAACTACCAAAGTGTTTTCCACAGTGACTGCACCATTTGACACTCCCACCATCAATGTAGGCCAGTTCCAACTTCTTCACATCCTCACTAACACTTATTATTTTCTATCTTTTGATTGTAGTCATCCTAGTGTGTGCAATTTTTTCTTTACTCTAAATGTCCTCCCATACCCCCACATTGGAAGTGTGCAGTATTGTACAGGGTACACACGAAGTATTATTATATACCATCAGTGCTGGCTGAGGGCCAAATGGTGAAGGAAGCACTGTTAGACTTTCATGCCCATTCCATTCTCTATCCTTCCTTAAACCACCTTTGGTGCTGCCTTTTCCCTTCTTTTTTCAGGTGCTTAGTCTCTATCTCACTCAAGGTCTGACTCATTAGCTTTAAGAAACTAGTAAAACATCTCACTCCTGATGAGAATATCTACATTTTAACAGGCTAACTAAACCTCTGAAATTTCCAGCATTAGTTAGTAGGCACATATTTTAGGAGGCAAGATGTATCCAGTGGCCTTCCCATGAGTATCTATCATAGATAGTGGTCCTGAGCTCACAGTCTATTGACAGAATAAAAACGTAATGTCCAGTGTGAACAATTTGATGTTTTGGTATGCATACACATTTCCACAATCAATCTAATTAACATATCCATCACCTCACATAGTTTCTTTTGTGTGTGCGTGTGTGTGTGTGTGTGTGTGGTGAGAATATTTAAGAACTACTCTCTTAGTAATTTTCAAGTATACCATACATTACTAGGTCATTAAATATGAAATGTCTGATTTTGAATCAAAAGTATAGTTTATTATATCTCAAACAAGAAGTAGTACAATTAATCAAAGTATACACCTAAACTATTGATACAGTTTTGCCATCTTAACAGTAGCTTGTTTGTGCCAGCAGCGAAGAAGTCTGGAGAGCAAGTGGCGACGAAATCATAAAAGGTGTTTTCCATAGCTTGTTGAGAATTGAATATTTTTCCCAAGAAGTGGTCCAAAGCCTGGAAGAAGTGGTAATCAGTTGGTGCAAGGTCTGGTGAATACGGTAGAGGACAGAGAGTTTCCAAGTCCAGCCTCTGTAGTTTGAGCAGTGTTGTTTGTGTAACATGTGGTCAAACGATGTCTTGCAAGAACATTGACCTGTCTCTGTTGACCAATCTCAGCTGCTTAATCACAAACATCCTCATCATTTCATCCAATTGGTTGCAGTATACATCCACTGTAATCGATCGACCATGTCTAATGAGGCTGTAGTGGATAATACCAGTGCTGGACCACCAAACAGACACCATTAGCTTTGGATAAATATTCAGTTTTGGACTATGTTTCAGCACTTCATCTTTATCCAACCACTGTGCTTAACATCTGTTATTGTCAAAAAGAATCCATTTTTCATCTCATGTGACAAAGCAGTGTAGAAATGTTATGATAGCAAAGAAAGGCAAGCTTCGAGGTGATTTCTCTTCTAACACTTGTTTAATCCATGTGAAACTCATCTATCCAGCTTATTTACCTTGCCGATTTGTTTCAAATGGTACAATATTGTTGGAATAGTAACATCAAACCTTGCTGCTAATTCACGCGTAGGTTCAGATGGATTCGCTTCCACTACTATCTTCCACAGCTATCATCTCATCATTATCCACCTTGGTCTCAGGTTGCCCAAGTGGCTCATTTTCAAGATTAAAATCACCAGAAGGGAACTTCTCAAACCGTCGATGTACTATGCATTCATTAGCCACATCCTTCCCAAATACTTTGTTGATATTTTGAGCTGTCTGCACTGCATTGGTTCCAGGACGAAACTCATATGTGAAAATAACATGAATTTTTTACTTGTCCGTGGTTTCACAAAAATTGCTCTAAAAAAATTTGAAAGATAATCACAAGCCAAACATGCATTTGCAAGACTGAGGATGTATCTTCATAATAAAAATAAAACAAGAAGTGTCAAATTGAAATGTCAGAGATATTGACTCTCAAACTTAGTACTTAAGGAAATCAGACATTTCATGCTTAATAACCTTAATATTATTAACTATATTCACTATGCTGTATAATAGATTTCCAGGACTTATTGATCCCATGTAACTTAAACTTTGTACCCTTTGACCATCATCTCCTCATTCTCTGCTTCTGCCCCTCACCCCCTGGCAATCAACATTATACTCTGCTTCCATGAGTTCAACTTTTTTAGATTCCACATGTAAGTGAATCTGGGCCTAGATTGTTTCACTCAACATAATATCTTTCAGGTTCACCCACATTGTCCCAAATGACAGGATTTCCTTCTTTTTAAAGGCTGAATAGTATTCCATTGTGTATATATATATATATATATATATATATATATATATACACACACCACATTTTCTTTACCCATTCATTTGTCAATGGGCATTTAGATTGATTTCATATCTTGGCTATTATAAATAGTGCTGCAGTGAATATGCAAGTCAATTTGGAGTGAATTCCCCCTTGGACATCCCATCTTCTTTCATCATGACTTCCAAGGATACCATTGCCTTACCAAGCTTCTCAAGGTTGATATCAAGCAAATGGCACAGAAGTGAAGCAATGTCTGGGGCTTTCCCAAAGCCCTCTTTCTAAAAACATCCTCTCCTTTCAGTCCATGGCCAGGCTCACTTTTAAGTCCAATATACTCAAATCATGCTCCCTCAGGCGTTACTTGAGTGACAAAGCTATCCAATAGAGTAATTTACACTACAATGATCTTAGTTTAGTGTGTTTTTCCTCTCAGGGATATTTGTGTTTTATAATTTATTGCCTGCAGAGAACAGCGGTTAACTCAAAAGAATGAATTTAATGGTGGTATTTTGGACACTGTGACCACTAAACTTGATTCAGGTTCAAGTTATAAACAAAACAAACAAAAATCCGAGGTCTTCCTCAATAGATTCTCTTCCCATTCCTACCTTCTGCTCCATGAGTGAGTAGCCATTGATATAAAAAATGATCTTCTGCCTTAGGTCAGTTTATCTGTTTCATACTGACAAGTGGGATATTTATGATCAATCAGAGGTAAGGTTTGAAACAAATTAATATGTCTTTAATTGCTTTCTTTTTTCTAGAAATGATAATGATGAACAGTTTCTCTTTCATAAGACTGCCAGCTCCTCTGGGGTTGGCTGCCTGGAATTAAAAATACCAAGTAAGTGTTCAGTCGATTTATTTTATTTTATTGTGAGCTCATTTAAAAAATGCATCCATTCTCAGTAGAGCACAACTTGTTAGCCTGAAGAGTCCAGCAGAAGGTAATAGTCCATTCTCTACTCTTTCCAAGGGGATTTAGAGCTAGAAGAACTGGAAGTCTGTTATAACTATATAACCTACAGCACAGACTCTACCTCTGTATTTTATTAGGGAATGTTGAATATGTGATCATAAGTAAAACAAAACAGATATTATTCCTCCCAATGTAAAGCTAAACATGTGATCTAATCAGTATATGATTGTGAATTTCTCTTATTTCCTTAAAATTCTCTCTTTTCATAGAAGACTGATCTGTTGCATTTTTCTCTGAAAGTTGACAGAGAATGAAATAATTTAGGTTTCTTTTCTTTGGTCTGAAATGGAAAGACCCCTTTGAACTGGAAAGGGAGGAACTGTTTTAGGACTTTGCAGATACATTGTACCTATCAAGAATAAAAGAATGTGATTTTGGAAAGCCCCTAAGAGTGTTTATTTTACCACCCCATTACCAATGGAAAACTTGAGACAGAATAGGGTTAAGCAGTTTCCCAGTGTTCCACAGTAAATTGGCAGTTGAATTGGGATTAGAATCTAGGTCTCCGAACCTTGGGGACTTCTCCATTAGCTCAGATCATGTACGGCTCAGCAGTTTCTTTCACAAGATTCTCCTGACATGACACATGCCATCAGTCTTATTTTATAACAGATGTTTTGAGGGTGGAGCAGATGGTCTCTTCCCTTCATCCTCCCAGCCCTTGACTGCAGAGAGTCAGATCATGTCAAAAATGGCACTCACAGCCTTCTTTCCCCAGGGCTCTACCTCCCCTTCTGCTCATCCTCCTCATGTGCTCATCTTTCCCATACTCAAGAAAATACTGTCCCTACTTTTTCCTTTTTTATTGGGCTATGTACTTTCTCCTAAAGCTTTTTCTGTCACTCATATTCTTCTTGTCCTGACTCTTCTTGAATTTTTGTAGCAGACAGCATTGTCTAGTCAGTGGGAAGAACACTCACCTCTAAGACACTGGGCTCCACATTCCTTTATGGCTCTTGATGTAATGTATGACCTGTGACAAGTTGCTTTCTACCTTTGTGTTGTGTACATTTTAACTCTGGTCCCCTGGAGTACCTCTATGAATGCCACTTGGGGAGCCACTGTCCTAGAGTACTTTGAAATTCAGAGAAAAAGAACAAGGCCTTGCCAACAAGGTTCCAATGCTCCATTGGCTGTGTCAGCCATCATTTACATGTGATTTACTCTCTGTAGTACCACTTTTAGTCTTGAATGCCTCTTTCTATATTTTGCTTCTTGAATGTCTTAAAATGATCTTCTGAAATTAATTTTTTTTCCTAGCTAACCAGTGAACTTCAGTTTATATCCCGGGGGAAGCCAGTATTAGATGTGTATCTGTGTGTTTGCACATGTACGCACGTCTGTGTCTGCATCATGTGTGTTCATGTACTTCTACCCATTTCAGAAGATTGTATTCAATGGCATAAACATTGATTCTGGAGTCATAGATGATTTTAATTTCAAACTTTGATATTTACAAGCTGTGTGACTCTGGGCAGGTCATTCTACCTCTTTGTCCTGTATAGGCACTCAGGAAATTGCTACTGCTGTGGGGAAGCAATTAAAGCAACAAGTTGTGTTTGAAAACCATGAAAGCCAAAAAGAGGAAAGCAGGTTTTTCACTGGTGAACTGTTGCCCCAAGGATGGAATGACTGCCCACTGATGCATCCCCTTGCCTCAAAGTGGGCAGTCCTGAGTGGATTGAGCAGCTAGGTTCATGTGAACTTGTTCCATTCTGGGAAATCCTCTAAGGGAAACTAGTCAGCTTTTCTTTCAGTATTGTAGACAAACTACTTCATTTACATTTTAATGCAAGAAATGGATAGAAATGATGGCCATTTTCTTCTGACTATAGTCAGAGTAATTCAGGTTTTTTTTAACTTTGCTATGTTATTACAAACAAAACAACCTTATAATTAATATCAATGTACTTTCCTGTGTTGGGATGAGTAGATATAATCAGAATGAGGATGTTGAATTATAAACTGAAAGATTCTCATTTTCCTGGTGAGTCTATCATGAAGCCCTCCTGTGCCCTTTTGTCTTAACATATTGCAGCACTATTATCTACAGCCAGTAACAGGCCTTGTTTCTACTCTCTTCTGTCCTAACTTGGGATTCAGTCGCCTTTCACTCTCTGCTTATCTCTGTTTGAGGAAGTGCAGAATACAGATGGAGAATGTTGATTCTCCTTGGACATAACCTTGAAGTTGGACCCCGGAGGGTCCTAGGAATTTTCCAATTATTTATTCCGGTGTTAACATGTTTTATGATCTCCCTGGGCTCTTCTCTGCTCATACTAACTCTGGTTAGGAGATTGGATTAAGCGACCTCTCATTAAGTGAATACCATTGCCCTTGGTTTTTTAATTTGGCCATTAGCCAATATCTGTCCCTTTCTACCTTTGGGTCTAAAGTCTCTCACCTTTGGATCCAAAGCTGATTCTGAGATTATTCCAAGTAAGAAAATTCCATTTAAAACAATTGAATGGATCAATCAGTTTTATGCATTTCATCTTATTTGGTCATTGCTTTGTCCACTTTTCAAAGTCATTTAAAATAAATCCTGGTATAATGGCAGTGAAATCTTGTGGGAATATTGTCCTTCCTAAATGTACAGCCATCTTGAATATACTGACTTTTGTATGATCCCAGAACTAGAGGAAATTTTATGAGGTCATTGAACTCAGCCTCTACTTTTAAGGCCTCTTCCTAAATTCTCCATGATAGATGATTACTCACTAGGGGTGGAAAATTCTATAATAACATTTGATAGCCTATTCCAGTGTCTGGGCAGTTGTTCAGGGAAGACGCCTAGGATTTTGCTGTGTTGCATTGGAAATCACATGAGATTCTTGCTCTAATTTGTTTGAATTGACAAAACACCAGGCAGTATTCTACTCACAGAGCCTCAGATGTGAGGGCTTTGACATCTATCACCAGAGTTGATTCAGCTGCTCTAGCTAACTAGAACTCTGTCTTCTTTCTCTCTCATTGCTCTGGGCTCCACCAAAGAGGACAACCTTCCAAGATACTTACAATGCTGTGGTAATTTGTAGCAATGCCAAGCAAACATCATCCTATGAGCTTGGGTTCACAAGAATCTTATGCTATATTAGAATACGCAAGGATCTGAGTTCTCATAAGCACCAGGAGGGCTGCAAAATGATGCTGTCCTGCCTTTGTTGACTCCTGTGGAATGCATTTTGTGTACAATTTTCTAATGATGCTCCAGGGACTTTCCACTCCATTAGTCCTTTGGCACCTTCTAATATATTTACTGACTTAGGACATGCCTCAGTGCCCCCACAAAGAAGGGTTAGAATTGGTTGCCATGGGCTAGGTTGCTTGGTGGGCTATTTAATACCCTGGAAGATTTTCATTTTAGTTTTCTGTTAATTTCCACAAGTTTTAATATTCTTTGTGTCATCACAAAGAAAAAATGGAGTGAGTCTTGCACATCGCTTTATTTCCTCCATACTCTTGCACATTACTGAGGATGTGAAGGAAATAAAGAGGTGGTTTTCCCAAACTTGGCCTTGGGTCATAGCGTCCAAACATATTTCTCGAGCCTCTTCTCTTCTTACTTCCTGAACTCTGAGTACCAAGGAGCTTCCTACCAGAGGCCTCCACACCTGTTTTCTTTCTGTTTCCCTGTTTTTGAAGCTCTTTCCTCCTTTATGATTTGGCAATCCCCTCATTTGCCTACCTAGCTCCACAGTCCCAACTTAAATGTCAACTTCTCAGGGCTGCCTTTCTTAACTTCAGAGATTATGTCATACCTTGATGGACCATGTATCTCCTTGTCAGAGAGGACAATTTTACTTTTACTTGAAATATCACTTCACATGGTGTTGAGTGGAGCACAGCTAAACTACCCCCAGAGGCAGATGCTGGGTCAGGCAGGCAAAGCAACTTGTCCTTCCATAGCTCATGCGATTTACATGTATTTCTGGATGTTTATTGAGTCACTCAAACCCAGTGTTAAATCTATGAATGCCAATAGTCTTTGAGGATCTGATGAGTGACTTGAATTTTACTGACATGTTGAGGAAAATTTGATCTATTTTGTATCAAGTTAAATTAATGATTATTAAACATTCATGAGCAGTTCTATGCTAAGAGTTTTCAAGTAAAATAAAATGTATAAAACATGGTACCTGCCTTGTGATGTGCTTATGTAAACCTTGATCTGGTTAAGGTGGTATAAACTACATGATCAAAAAATTAATGACTCCTTCCTACTAGGATGGGTTACTTTCATAGCTCTCTGAGCTTTTCATTCATAATACTATCTCAGTTTGCCACTATGGCAAGCAGAATTTAAAGGCAGTTTTTATGATTCCCACTTCCTGGTGATCACACTTTTGTGTGATCCTCTCTCCTTGAATATAGGCATGGGCTGTGACTTGCTTCTGATAAATAGAATAGGACAAAGGTGACAGGCTGTACATGATTACATGTACATCATTGCAAAATCTAGCCTGCATTGCTGGAGTCTTTCGTTCTGTTACTGGCTTTGAAGAACCAAGCTGCAATGAATCCTATGGCCAGTTGTAAGGAAATGGATTTTGTCAATAACCTGAGAGATCTTGGTAGTAGATCCTTCCCTAGTAGAGCTTTTAGATGAGATCCCATCCCTGGTCAACACGTCGATTGCAACCTTATGAGAAACCCTAAAAAGAAAGCCCAGGTAAGCTGAGCCCAGACTCCTGACCCACAGAAACTGTGAGGTAATATACGTTGTCTTAAGCTTTTAAATTTGTGGTAATTTGTTACACATCATATAAAACTAACATTGCTATTGAATGATCATTTACATAATCACAGTCAAATGTTTATCTCTCCCATTTTATAAGTTGTATGGACAGGAATCATGTCTCTCTCCCTTACTGTTGTATTCTCTATGCATATTACAATGCCAGATAGAGTTGCCACTGAATAATTATTGATTGAATAAATGAATTTATGAATAAATTAATAAATGAATTGGAAGGCCAGACTTAGTTCTGGGCACCACACGTGAAGACATATTTAACAAATTTTCAGATCTTCAGTGGAAAGCCACATGAATGAAAGTGAGATGTGTGGAAATCATGGCATGTGAGGACCAGTCAAGAGAGTTGGAGATGTTTGGCTGAAGAAGTGAGAACATCAGATGGGAAGCCATGCCTAGGGCTCAGGCATATAAAGATGTGTCTTATGGAAAAGAAGCTATGCCCATGCACTCTATGTGATCCCAAAGATTAGTTGAACTTGAAGGCCAATGGGTGGAAGCTATCAGAAGAAAGATTTTGCCTGGTTTAAGGGAGAGTGTGTGTGGTGGTGGCAACAGTGGGGTTAACAAATATAGCTGATTTTTACTGCATGTGGTAGTAGTGAGCTCCATGTCACTTGAGGTGCTCAATCAGAGAAGGGCAACCATTTTTTAAGGATGTAGTATAGGGGAACTCTTCATTTAAAAGGCTTATTGTCCAGTTGGGAAAGAGAACATATACAGAAAGAAGATAAATATTAACAAGACACTATGCTAAGTGTCAAATGGGATACAGACGACAAATAAAATGTACAAAATTTTAGAGGATGTAGTCACCCAGAAACTGAGAAATTAAGAGGACTTTGTGGAAGAGACTGTATTCTAAAGAAGAGTAAGCCTTGGATAAATGAATCCAATGGATGTTGGGTATTTCATGCAGGAATAGTAGCATGGACAATACGGAAATAGCAGGCATATTCCAATCCACAAATTACTGGGTCAACATAGCCATCTCCTATTTAAAATAGCTATGGGCTGCATTCTCTGTGTCTACCAAGTCTTTCTACAGATGCTCAGCCTAGGTGCCTCCTGACTTTCCATTTAGATACCTCAGCTTCTCTCTGAGCCTAGATGTGCGCAGATTAGCAGAACCTGTTGGTAGATATGTATTTTTTTAATTATGGAAGAGATTATGTCAGAGCACATTAGCTGAAAACACAGACACATTAGTCAAGTGCTTTCCCAGCCTCAGAAATGAATTAATGTGAAATTTGAATACATTTCTTAGCTTCTTGATTTTTTAATTTCTGCTACAAAATGATAACGCTTCTTGGTTTCTCATTGAAACCTCAGGGTGCCGAGTATTAACTAAAGAGAAATAGCAGTAGCTGGCATACTCTGCATTTATGTATTACCAAAAATGTCACCAATAAAAATAAATCCTTGGCCTTCATGCTCTTCCACCATAGTGGATTCTTTGGAGATCTAGGATTCAGGGGGTGGGGATAGGTAGCCAGGAACTGATGAAGGCTGGTGATGAAATATTGCTCTTTCAGATGGAAAAAAAGAGCTTTTCCCATTTCAGAATAATTTCTTGCTTTTTAACATTGGATAAGTTACTGATTTATGGAGTAGCTTTTGACAACACCAAGGCCTAAAATTCTCTTCACAGCATGGTTACCAGCAGCCTGAACTTTTTCCCTACCCTATCCCTAGAACTTTGACCCCAGAGGACCATCCTTATACTTCTCCAAAGAGAAACACATATTTCATTATATGCTGCCAGAACATTTTAAAGCTAAATAGTGTAATTTAAGATCACCTGTCTGGAAAAATATCCACTTGAGTAATAGCCAAATCTTTCTTAATATATGGTCTTTCTTAACGATTTGAAATTTAGAACTCTCTTTTTTGAGGGAGGAGGCTGTGTCTTGGACCCTAAATGAATGGTCTTTGTCTAAAACCTATCTCCATATTAACTTCCTTTGGTTTTTATGCCAATCTAGTCAACCTCATGATGTATTTTTACTAATTTTAATATATTTCTATCCTTGAAGTCAAGCAGGCTCCTTATAACGTCTTAACTTAGATGTGGCAGACTGCCTTAATACCACGAGCTATTTTTGTCAAAATGGGCTTTCATCCCATAGAATAAAAAACAATTACTTATTAAAAACCAGTATGTAAACATATGAATATTGCCACTAAAGGCAAATGGAGAGGTCTGTATGAGCACTATAAAACAAAGAGATGAGTCTAGGTGGGCCAGTAGTAAGAAGGCAAAACTGCAATGTCTACTTTTTGGGTTAAGCTAAGTAAGTTTGATCTGGCAGGACTTAGACTGGCACACAGATGCCCCCTTACTAGGTGGACCATGGTTCTTCAATGGTGAAACACCATTCTTCACTACTGAAACACTATTCTATCTCTAACACCTTGCACAATTCCTGGAATGTAGGAGGGACTCAGTAAGCATTCAGATAAATAATGACTCAATCAATCTTTTAATCTATTTGTAGTCTTGCCTATGACTTATACTTCAGTCTTGAAAGTACTTTAGATCAAAAGGATTCCTTTTACAGGAAGTAGGTGGTTAAAATTGCTGGGATTTGAATCTATGACTAATTTATTGGCAATAATAGATGCTCGAAAATATTTTTTAAATGCAACTTTAAATGAAGATTCTTATCGCTGCTCTTCAACTTCCAAGATACACCCATCCTCCCCCATTTTATTCAGATTTTCACATAAATCTCTGGAAAAAGACAAAGTGATCTTACACCCAAGGGGAGAAAGTCTTCAAATGCATTTGGTAAAGAGTGTATTATGAATTGGATTGGCACTTCTACTCCAACAATAAAATTAGAGTGCACATATAAATGATGCAGAAATAAAATTGGGTGTAGGCTAGGTGCTGAAGAGTTAAAACAATGGTGATAGCCAAAACAAAAGAATTGAGAAGACAAATATTCCCTTTGCTAGGAAATATTGGTGGTATAAACAGCATTTTATGAATAAGGATCATGTTCTTCAAGGTATTTTTTATATACATACCTGTGCCTTTAGCCTAGATGAATGGACAATGGCAAATGTTGCTCATGGGTGATTAGAACTTGCATCTGCATTGTGCCAGGGGCTTCATAAAAAAAGTAATTACAAAAGGTCAGTTTCCATTGTTAGGTGACATATGGTAAATAAAAGTTCTTAGTACAATGGTAAAATAGTGGGAAGGATAATCTTAGATTTTCATATAGTATCCATGCTAAAAAGGCAATGGCCATCTTTACCCCTGTCATGCTTCTTATTGAAAAATAGCAACTACTGTTGACCTAGAGCAAGTTTTCTCAAAGTGTGACTCTGCACTGAAATAACTTGGGGGCATGTTAAAAGGGTAGATCACATTAGAGAATTGCAAATCAAAACCACAATGAGATACCACTTCACACTCATTAGTATGAGTACTATGAAAAAACAGAAAATAAGTGTTAGCAAGGATGCAGAAAAATTGGAACTCTTATGCATTGTTCATGGGATTATGAAATGGTGCCACCACTGAGGAAAACAGTATAGTGGTTCCTTAAAAAAATAAAAATAGAACTACCACATGATCCAGAAATTTCACTATCCGGGTATATATAGAAAAAACTGAAAGCAAAATCTCAAAGAAATATTTGCACAGCCATGTTCATATCAGCATTATTCATAATAGCCAAGAGGTGGAAGCAACCCAAGTGTTCATCAATGGATGAATGGATAAACAAAATGTGGTCTATCTGTACAATGGAATACTATTTGGTCTTAAAAAGGAAGGAAATTCTGACACGTGCTACAAGATGGATGAATTTTGAGGACATTATGCCAAGTGAAATAAGCCCGTTACAAAAAAACATGTACTGTATGATTCTACTGATTCCTCTTATATGAGTAGTCAAACTTATAGAAACAAAAGGTACAATCAATGGTAACTACCAGAGGCCCAGGGAGACGGAAACGGGCAGTTGTTCAATGGGTATAGAGTTCTTGATAGCTGTTACACAATAATGTAAATGTACTCAACATGACTAAACTATACACTTAAAAATTATTCAAATGAGAAATATCTATTTAGATAATTTGCCTACTTATTTTTTTTTTTGAGACACAGTCTCGCTCTGTCACCCCAGCTAGAGTGCAGTGGTGTCATCATAGCTCACTGCTACTTCAAACTCCTGTGCTCAAACGATCCTCCTGCCTCAGCCTCATGTGATCCTCCTGCCTCAGCCTCATGGGGAGCTGGGACTACAGGCAAGTGTCACTGCGCCCAGCTAATTTTTCTATTTTTAGTAAAGGCAGGGTCTTGCTCTTGCTCAGGCTGGTCTCAAACTCTTGACTTCAAGTGATTCTCCTGTTTCAGCCTCACAAAGTGCTGGAATTACAGGCATGGGCCACTGTGCCTGGCCCTATCTACTTTTTAATAGGAGAATTTGTTTTTCTTTTCTTTTCTTTTTTGCTGTTGAGTTTTTTGAATTCCTCATATATTCTGGATATTGGTCCTTCGTTGGATTAATAGTTTGAAAATATTTTCTCCCATTCTATAGGTTGTCTTTTCATTCTATTGATTGTTTCCTTTGTTGTGCAGAAGTTTTTTACTTTAATATAATCCTATTTTTCTATTTTTTTGGTGCCTGTGCTTTTGAAGTCTTAGCCACAGAACCTTTGACTAGACTAATATCCTGGAGCATTTCCCTTATGTTTTCTATGAGTAGTTTTATAGCTTCAGGTCTTATATCTAAGTCTTTAATCTATTTTGAGTTGATTTTTATATATGGTGGGAGATAGGGGTCATTATATTAACTAAAATCATCCAGGCACAGAAAGACAAATATTGCATGTTTTCACTTATATGTGGGAGCTTAAATAGTTGATCTCATTGAGGTAGAGAGAGCAGAATGATGGTTACCAGAGGCTAGGACGAGTGGAGGGGAATGAAGAGAGGTTGGTTAATGGATGCAAACATACAGTTAGATAGAAGGAATAAGTCCTAGTGTTTGATAGCACAGTAGCGTGATTACAATTAGCAACAATTTTTTATATATTTGAAAATAGCTAGAAGAGAAGATTTGAAATGTTCCCAACACAAAGAAATTATAAATGTTTGAGGTGACAGATATCCTAAATACCCTGACTTGATACTGCACATTGTATGCATGTATCAAAATACCACATATACCTCATAATTATGTACAATTATGTATCAATAATTTTTTTTTATTGTTTGTTATTATAGGGGTACAGATGTTTAGGTTACGTATGTTGCCCTTGCCCCCCCTTCCCCCCAAGTCCCAGTCCCAAGCATGTCCATCTCTCGGATGGTGCGCATTGCACTCTTTGTGTATGCATATATCCATCCCCTCCTCCCCCTCGCCCCTCCCCCTTCCCCCTCCCTCCCTACCCGACATCCAATAGATGTTATTCTTATATGTACACTTATGTGTTGTTCAGTCACTACCAATTTGATGGTGAGTACATGTGGTGCTTGTTTTTCCATTCTTGGGATACTTCGCTTAGTAGAATGCGTTCCAACCCTATCCAGGAGTATACAAGAG